>JAOXJP010233978.1:0-10233 GCA_025762735.1 Platanus orientalis | reverse complement strand
GCTCAAGGAGCACTAGAACCAAGTACTTGGAGCTTGTGAGTAGCTAATGCAAACTAGCTTAACAAAGAGCACCCCACTTTATGCAACTAGCAACATCAACCAACTTGTGATAATATTTGTTTAACTTTGTATTCATATTCATTATTATTCTTGTTTTGCTTCCGCAAGAGACACTGGAAGCTTGACTACCTCCGCAAGAGACACTGAAAATAGTACACACTTGCCGAAGACACCGAATGTTGTTGTTTAGCTTGCTTGTAAGCAAGTGGTTAGGTTTGTATATTAACCTAATTGTAATAGTACCTAAATAAAATATAGCTAAGCTTAGTAGTGAGCTTTAGAAGAGTGGACGTAGGCCCGAGTGCAAAACCACTATAAATTTTTTGTTGTGGTTTGTTTGTGTGATTGTTTATCTTTTTACTTGAATGTTCTCTACTACTCTTACCTAGCACATATTTGACATAATACTTGAGTAGACACATTAGAGCACACACACACAATCGGGTTAAGTTAAAAAGGATTAAAACCAAGCACAATATAAAATTAAAAAAATAACAAATTAATTGAGAAATCCTATTCAGCCCCCCTCTAGGATTGCTTTAGAACAATTTCACGGTTCCCAACTAAAATCCAAGTGGTGAGTTTTCTCAATAGCCCATTGTTGTATGGTTATGCATGTGTAAGGAAAGGATAAGATTCCCAAGGATAGTATGCCTTCATTGGAGGATGTCTTAAGAAGCCATAGGCCTATCTGTGACTAGAAAGGAGAATGTGTTCTCCCCTCTCTAAAAAAGGGAAACCTAATTCTTACAATTCTACAATATACTTGTTCTAGGACCTTCTCATTCCTTTATGTTTCTATTTTATGGACTGCTCCAAGACCATAAAATTCTAATTAATCAAGATAATGATAGTTATGCTTCTAAGAACGATCTCTATCTATGATGGGTTTAGGAAATTTTCACGATGAGAAAGAAACCATGCTTTAACCAAGAAGAATGGCCATTAAGGAATGGGTCATTTTTTTTCTTATGGAGATACAAAAAGTCTTTTAGCCTCATTTGCTTCTTCATATAATCCCGCTTTGTCCCTGAATAGATCATGTTAAAGGAACCTATTCCTTTCAACATGTTCACTAAGTGATTTCTGAATTTGGAACCATATGGTTTACCTATAAAAATTGTTAGGTAACAAACTTAGGAACCATAAGGTCTCATGTAGAAATTGTATAAGAATAACCCATTAACCATATGGAAAACATATGATTCATGCCTATGAACAAAGCCTAAAATTTTCCATTCTTATATATGGTTTTTTTTTATGATATTTATTTATGTTGTTGCCTACCCCTTTTATTTACTTGGTAATGAGGGATAAGTGGCTTAAAGTTATGTTTTTCAATGAATCCTTCAATTTTGAATTCACATGCATGTTTACATTTTATCAAGTGTTTGTCTTACATTTCCAATCAAAGTAGCCTATAAAAAGAAAATATATCACACAGATAGCAACAACTAAACAAGATATATAAACGCGAAGCTAATAGAAAATAGATTGAGAGTTGTGTGATATTTTAGGATAATTCTAAACCTTCCTAGAAACTTGGAATTGTTTGATCCATTTGTTATTTTGAAAAGATATATTCTATAGGGACTAGAGAGGGAATAGAAAATTTCTAAAGCCAAGGAATTTATGAATCGTTTTTTTTAATTGTTTCAATAAGATGTAACTAGTCCGATTGCATTATCCCTTTTTTTTTTTAAATTTATTCCATGTTATCTAAAACCGTAAGGACTAAGGCTTAAAAATAGATATAATGGGAAGTTATGAAATGATATTAAAATGGCTAATGCCTCTCAAACTAGAGGGAAAATGAGATTTACTGTCTCATTTGAGAGATTAAGAATGGTTTCATTGAATGTCAGGGTTACTACTATACTGGAGCTGAAAAAGAAAGAAAGAGAAAAACATTGTAAAGACAAGGCCTTTGAACAAATGATAAGAATAAGGGCTAGTGAGACTCTCATCAACTTGCCTTATTTCATGCCATTATATTCTAGGTATCAAATCTCTCTCTCTCTCTCTCTCTCTCTCTCTCTCTCTCTATGCATGTGTGTATTCATTTTTCCTTGCTTGTGTTCTTATTGACTTATTTCTGATGATAAACACATAAACAAAACCTACATTTTCTAATTTTTAGGCTTAAAAACAGGATTCATGGAAACATTCTAATATCAGGAAAACAAAGTGGCTCGACACTTCTAATTCCAATCCTTCAAATGTGGGTACAGTTGTGTGTATTATTTTTTTACAATATGATTGCAATGATCATAATGTAAGTAAGCAAGTGGGTCCAAATAATCCCAACTTCATTTTTTGGTCTTTTGATTTAATAGGAGTTAGGTAGAAAGTGGAACGCAAGTTGTGATTTCAATGATTGGTTTTCTTGTAGAGTGATGAAAAAAAAAACATGTAATAGTTTTTAGTGCTCCTTCACCCCATTTTGTGATTTATAGATACCAAGATATTGTGATGAACTCATAAATAATTGAATGCTTTACAAATTCCTAAAGATTAACAAATCATGTACTTCATAATGACTCAATGTATTCTTTGAGAACAAGAAGCCATGAAAATTCCTTCTAACTAGCCCCCGATATTTGATTTAGATTCTCCTAATATCAGGGCATTGGAGCTACCACACAAGATCATAAAGCCAAGGTGCAATAACACATGTCCAATTTGACCAGAGAGAAATTTGGTTCCAGATATTACTATGGTTTTAAAATAAATATATGTTAATGTTAATGTTGATGTTGAAGCTTTGATTTTTAATGATATTTTTTAGATAGATGAGTTTGTTATCTTAGAAGTGCACTCTAATACATAAGGGAATTAAAGGAGAAGGTAAATGATCTCCTTGATAAACTTGGGGAGGAGATGGTCAACAATAATGCCTTATTAAAGGGAGGCACTTGAAGAAATCATATCTTGGCTAGCAATTATCTCTTCTTTTATATTAATAAAAAGTTTAGAAAGGAGGCTCATTGTATAGCAAAGTCTAGTGTTGTTAGTTTTAGAGTCTTTGTTGGTATTTTGTCTTTAAGGAATATCTTTTTTTTTATTTGTAAGTAACACCATTCCCTTTCTTTTGATTTTCTTAATGAAATCCTTCTTTAAAACAAAAAACAAACCCCCCAATGTATCGGTTAAGAGTGTAATGCTTAGGTGCAAGAGGATGACACATCCACATAAGTTCGAATTTTCAGTCCTATTGCCTGAACTTGGGTGAATAAGGAATTGGAAAATCAAAATCTTATATTCCTAATGAAATAAAATGCTTCCCAAATATGTTATTAAGAAAAATTTAAACTGTGAAATTTACAGCTCAAGTTGATCACCTACAAGATAACTGGCGTCTAAATTGTCTTTACATAGAGCTCATTGAATCAACTTGCTTTAGGCTTGATGGTGTTGTGGAAAGTGGAATGAACTGAAGACAATGGTTGTCTTCCTCACTATTTCTTAAAGACGAACTATACTTTCAAATACAAAATGTTTCTATCTAGTCATAGTTGCAACAATAAGAATGAAACCACTTGGGAATCTTGAATCCCTCTTTCCATCATATGTATAGGGCTACAAGTCTTGGTAGGATGGACTCAGCTGAGGTCAGCCTGTATTTGGCTTAATTTAGAAAAAACAACTTTGGGCTGAATTTGGGGTAGCCCATATATAATGGGCCTTGAGGGCTGAACTCGAACAAAATTGGAGAAAGCCTGGACTGAACAACTAATGGGCTATGTTAAGACTAAGTTTAAACTCAAGTTAGGCTGATTCCAAGCTGAATTTAAGCTAAGTTTGGATCAAGTTCAAATTCAACAATAATATTTTTTTATTTCATAGCAAAGTTAGGGCGGGCTATGCTTTTAGATATTAAAGTAGTTTAGGGCACCCTACCAAACTTGGTCTGCATATTGTTTCAAACCTAAAAGTAGGGCCTATGTTCGGCCTAGCCTACCTAATTGTCGGGATGAATAAATCGGGTTTCAAGTCAACTAGCTCAATCTGTAGCTGTGCACATTAATGAAGATAAACCAAGTGATTTTTAGGATGCCTTCATAACATGACCTGGTAGCAATGATGCAAGGACATTAACAACTAAGACATTCCTACATTTGTTATTAATGTCATAAGGGAGTGGGTGAGGGTGGTTTGAACCCATTATATAAGGTCCAAATGGGGTTGAAAACCCATTCGGTGGAGAAGAGAAAGAAGGAAGAACTAGTGGGATCCAAAGAAGGAAAGGGAAGAAAGAAAGAAGAAGGAGGAAAGGCCAAGGGCCGTGGAATTGTCGGAATGGTGATCTCATCTCTCTCTCTCTCTCTCTTTTCTTCTCCATGGACTTGAAATTTGTTTGATTCTTGGATTCGCTGCCATCTTGAAAAGAGAAGCTTGAGTCTTTGAGCTCAAATCCTCCATAGGATTAGTGGTTCCTTAGAGAATAGACACTATGCTGGAGGTGCAAACCTTGTCTTTGTGACTTGATTTTGATGTATAATGTTTATCTTCTTAAGGGAAAACTCAGTCAAAATTTTCATAAAATTTGGATAAGTTTTGTTGTTTGTTTGGACATACCTAACCACTAAGTGCAATAAGTTGTATGGGAGGTATCGTAGTCTCTCTTGGGAATGCACCTCATTGAGAAACATGACACAGTTTGAGCTTGGTTATCCCAAGGTTAGCTTCACTTCCGATCCCTTGCACATTAAGTAGGAGGCCTCAACTATCCTCAAGAAATGTGATAGCAAAACCCCCATACCTCAATCATTCTAGTCAAACAACATCTAGTTTGATTCCCCTAAAAAAGGGGCATGTAGGCAGCCTGAGGATGGAAAGACCAATGGCACAACTAAAACTAGAAAATCCTTAAATCCACCTTATTATTTATTTGAGTTTATTGAAGTCAGTAGCTTTTGCAAGTGAAATGACATACAAGATTACTATAGGATCCAACAAATTATCCTCTTCCTCACCTCTTCTTTATACCGGTGTCGGGCCACTGAGGATGATGAAGAGGCAAAGAAGACAAAGGTTTTGATCTTGTGTATTTCTATGTCATTTTAAAAATATATTTTTTAAAAAATTTTGTGCTATGACATGGTGCACTCTTACTTGGCTGAGTTTCTGAGTCAAAATTGAGTTATGGGTTAAGTCAATAAGCAGTTCGACTATAAATCTAACAACTCTTCTTACCAAGAAAAAAGAAATCTAACAACTCCCAAGTGGATGGGCTGGATTCCCAAGTCAAGTCACCAAGTTTTAAAACAATGATATCAGCCTAACCCAACCTGTGTTACAATTGGAAGAAAAATACTCATCAGATTTTTAGTTTTTGAGAAAAGTCAAAAATAAACAAGGTTGAATAAAATAACTCTTTATGCCATATGGCAGTTACTGGACTAAAACTTACTACATGGAAAGAGGGTGACGATTAAGGAGAATTACCTGAACCCATTTTCAACTACCAACTTAGTTGCCTTATGTAAAAATTGTGTATAAACAAGGTCCAAGGCCTATTGTGTCCTCATAGCAAACTTAGCTTCTTCTTCTTTTTTCTGTATTGGTTCCTTTTAAAAACTAACTCATGTAAATAATTTTACTACCACTGCATGCCAATATGTTAAGCAAGGAGATAATAAGAGAAATAAAAAAATAAAAATACTTATATTTAATTGAAAACAATTACCTTTGAACCTTATTGCCCAAAAACTCTGCCAAATGATTGACTATAGATGTTCCAACCAATATTGATCATTTTTCCATTTTATTGAAGGAATGTTCATGAAAAAAAACTCACATTAGATTGTTTTAATTGGAGCCTTTGGTTCGTAATATTAGAATCAATTTCGGACCGTGTAATTTACATTTGATAGTAATAGCAAGCAACTTTGGTAACCCAAAATAAGAAACAATTTGATAATAAAAAATGGATTAAGACTCGACCATTTCTAATTCTTACAGTTGATTTTGGTCACAACCATCTTATAGTTTTTACGCTACTTGAGGAATGTCAATTTTTTTGGGGTTATATCCCTCCGTCAACATTTATATTTTCTTTCATCATCAAATCTTTGGCTCTGCTACTTATTTTTTGGTGATGAAATGTGCAACCAATCTTAGCAAAAACTCCTTCTCTTTCTCCACATTTCCCCTCTTAGCACCCAACGAAAAGCTTCTCATATATTTATATTGATATCTTTATATATTTTTCAATACTTGATTATTTGAAAATTTTCCTAAACTTCATAACCATTCTGGAAAAAATCCCTTTGTGCTTATTTTGCTTCCATATAATGGATTTGATGTGCTAATGTTTCAAATTTTGAATCTGCAATATTTAGTCATGATAGGTTTATGTATTAGTGAGTTTTCATTACTTTGGAATGCATGTTTATTTTAGGATTCTCATTGCTTCAATATGCAAAGTATCTTGAGATTTTATTTCTCTGATATGCATGAGTATCCGGGGTTTTCATTTATTTGGTATGCATAACATTTCTAGGGTTTTTATTACTTTAGTGCATGAATTTCAATATGGAATTATTTGGATTTAGCATGACCATTTATTTGTTCTCATGGTTTCCATCTAGTTCCACTGGTAGAAAAGGAACATTGATAGATCACTTGGATGTCACATGAGGAACTATAAGATCATCTATGCAATTGATCATGTAAAGAAAATTTTAATCTAATATGTTTTATTATTTACTTTTGAAGGAAAAATAATGATATTTAAGTTCGATACATCAGAGGTTTTTGTTCATGGAAGAAGCTTTTGCTATTGCCATAAGATTGAAGGGATAAATAAATTTCATATCATGTAAGGTAAGAGGTAAGTGTGCATATCATGTAAGGTAAGAGGTAAGTGTGTTGTTCTTACCAATTCTTATGGTCTACATAAGATACGATTGCCAATCCAATAAATTATATCTTAGAATTAAATGAAGATCTTAATGTGGCACTCTTCAAAGGATTGAACTTGCTTGTTACTATTTCAAATAGAGGCAGAAAATTTGTAGAAGAATCATGTTAAAAATTTGATATTTTACTATATTTGTTTATTCTATGAGTGTTAATGAAAATTTGATGGTAGCACTCTAATATATTTGTTTTTCTTGTACATAGATTGTATCTGGGCTTTTAAAACACACTTAGTAACATATCCCAAAGTAAATATTTAATTTTTTTATTTTTCTAGAGTTCACCTAAGTGCGTTAAGAATGTTACTTATACACATATATACAAATCAAAGATGGTGGAGGTTATGACTGCAACATTTAATCTTTTGAAATTACTTTTATGGTTAGTAGTAATTTCTAAAATTAGTGTATTGTGCCATGCAAATGTCATCATGTGTTAAACAATTTCATGAGAAGCCTTTCCTTGTGAACACAAGGTGAAAACATATGGATTGCTCCATCTTTTGGAATGGTGTGCAATAGTTGTTAAGGGCCATTGAGGTAACATACATTATTGTAGCTATTTATAAACATATTATCACAGAATGGCATGGACAATTTGGGTGTTCTTACAAAAAGAAATTTCCAGATTTATTGTGAACATATTTAATAAGCACTTGCCCTCCCCAGACCCCGTGTTAGAGGGAGCCTTGTGCACTGGGCTGCCACATGTAGCTTGGTATGACACCCCTAGCATGTTGGTTTGGAGTCCATCGGACACATGTTTTACATTTTAGGAAAATGTTGGAATAATAAACATTATTTATATGTAGTTTATTATAATTTATAGTCAATATATAATTTTCTATGACATGTATATAAACATTTCATCAATAGGAACAACCAAATAATTTTGTTTTTCTCTGATATCAATTCCCGAATCCTAATTATAGTACTCTATAACCAAAATCAATGAGTTAATTATATTAATAGGAACAAAATCCCTATATATGATAATTTCAAGGATATTTTGGATAGAGGTGATGAACTATGAGTATATATATTTTGAATTAATGTATAACTTCGTGTCTTATAAGGGTGTTTCTTGGTTAAAACAGCTCAATGCCTATTAAGGATAGACTATCCCAATTTGCGATAGGGTTTTGATTTATCTCAATTAGCAAGGCTTAGTACATTGTTTGTATTCTGGTTCAATCAGCTATAACTAATATTAATATTTTCATAATGTATGCCATATTATGTAGAATACAACATATGAATACATTAACCCTAACCCTAACCCATATCTCATCTCCTCTCCCATTTAATATATCCGGATTCTTATCTGATATTTGGTTTAGTAAACGAATACGAATACAGTTCTTATTTTTAAATATCCACAAAGTATCTGAATTCGATAAAATATACGTATATGAATACAGATATGCCAATATCCACTTCGTATTCAGTCCAGTTACATCCCTACATCAAGGGGAGGTTCTGCCTAAGTTTCCACTTAAGATTGAGAGAAAGGAGATGGTTCTTTGCTCTGTAGAACCTAGGCTATTTCTTCTATTCAACCAAACAACACACACATTTTGAGTATTCTTTTGTTTGGATTTCAGATACATTGATATGCTTTATTTTATTCTTCAGTAATCTAATGAATGTTTCAAACCTATGTAAAGTTGTAAAGCCAACACCCTAAAACAAATTTTCAAAAAGTTGTCATAGAGGATCCGTACAATTGAAATATGTAGGTTCATATGGTTTCCATCTAAAAACCAAGTGGTGAGTTTTCCTCAATAGCCCATTGTTGTATGGCTATACATGTGTAGGAAAAGGATAAAATGCCTAAGGATAGTATGTCTTCATTGGAGGATGTCTTAAGAAGCCATAGGCCTACCTGTGACTAGAAAGGAGAATGGGTTCTCCCCTCTAAAATAGGGAAACCCAATTCTTACAATTCTACAATATGCTGGTTTTGGGACCTTCTCCTTTATGTTTCTATTTCATGGAATGCTACAGGACCATAAAATTCTTATTAAACAAGATAATGGTAAGTAGCTATGCTTCTAAGAATGATCTATCTATGATGGGTTTAGGAAAATTTCACAATGAGAAAGAAACCATGCTTTAAGCAGGAAGAATGACCATTAAGGAATGGGTTTTTTTTTCTTCTTCTCATGGAGATATAACAAGTCTTTTAGCCTCAAATAGTTCTTCATATAATCCCATTGTCCCTGAACAAATCATGTTAAAGAAACCTATTCCTTGCAACATGTTCACTTGGTGATTTCTGAATTTGGAACCATATGGTTACCTATATAAATTGAGGTAACAAACTTAGGAACCATATGGTCTCAAGTAGAAATTGTATAAGAATAACCCATTAACCATATGGAAAACAAATGACTCATGCCTATGAACAAAGCCTAAAATTTTGCATTATTATATATGGTTATTTTTATGATATTTATTTATTTTGCTGCTTACCCCTTTTGCTTACTTAGTAATGAGGGATAAGTGGGTTAAAGTTATGTTTTTCAATGAATCCTGCAATTTTAAATTCATATGCATGTTTACGTTTTATCAAGTATTTGTTTTACTTTTCCAATCAAAGTAGCCTATAAAAAGAAAATATATCTCATAGATAACAACAACTAAACAAGATATATAAACACGAAGCTAATAGAAAATAGATTGAACCATTTGTTGTTTTGAAAAGATATATTCTATAATGACTAGAGAGGGAATATAAAATTTCTAAAAACCAAGGAATTTATGAGTGGTTTCTTTTTTAATTGTTTCAATAGAATGGAACTATTCCAATTGCATTGTCCCATTTTTTTAATTTCTTCCATGTTATCTAAAAATGTAAGGGCTAAGGCTTAAATATAGATAGAATGGGGGTTACAAAATGATACTTAAATGGCTAAGGCCTCTCATTCTGGAGGAAAATTGGGATTATTGTCTCATTTGAAAGATTAAGAATGGTTTCATTGAACGTAAGGGTTACTACTATATTGGAGCTTAAAAAAAGAAAGAAAGAGAAACATTGTAGAGACAAGGTCTCTAAACAACTGATAAGAATAAGGGCTTGTGAGACTCTCATCAACTTGCCTTATTTCATACCATTATATTCTAGATATCGAATCTCTCTCTCTCTCTCTCTCTCTCTCTCTATATATATATATATATATATATATATATATATATAAATGTTTGTATTTATTTTTTATATATTTTTTTATTATAAAAATATTTTTTA
>JAOXJP010233977.1:0-10233 GCA_025762735.1 Platanus orientalis | reverse complement strand
GTGATAGGTTAGTGGGGGAGCAAGTGGGGGGGTGCATGGCCAAGAATGGTAGTCCTCAAGTGTCTACCCTTCATTTGAAATATTCTAAATGGGGGGCATAGGGTTTAGAGAAAGAATTAAGGGTATTTTAGGAAACAAAATATTTTGGGATATTCCAGTTTTGGATTTTACCCCTTTACTATCTAAATTTGTTCTCTGGGTTCTAGGGCTCCTGTCCTTTCAAGGTTTATAAGGTTTTTGCATCTTCTGAACATTCCGGTCGCAATGCCACTAACGGAATCAGAATCAGGTTCCGGTAAAGGGGTCAAAATAGACTCGAAACATTACCGTGTTTGTCTGGCTCATTGGAAGAAATATAGGAATATAAAATTGATCTTTGAAGTCTTCATATGAAAGATGACCCTTGGGGTTAGTGAGCCACAGGTTCTGATTACACACGAATTCGATGCCCGAGCTGAAAGTTGCACTCTAAGCCCTGAATTATCTTTCGATGAATACTACCTGGACTTGTAACTGGATTTTTTTAAGTTTAGGTGGAGAATATTTATGATTATGGTTGCTTGAGCTCAGGTCTTACAATGCCCTGGGACCTGACAGGCTGAGGATCTGGTCTTTGGTGGATTTTCGGGAGATTTTTGAACAAGGGTCATCTGATCGAGGAGCATGACCTGAATTGATGAAGAACTGAGTTGATAAGTGGTGTAGGGTTTGAGGAAGGGTTCCTTTATTATGGAATTTATTGAAGATCTTGAGAAAATGAAGAGAATGAGCTTGACCTTGATGGATTTGGCTCTCCAAAGAGTTTTTGGGAGCTTTTTGAGTGTCCATGGCTGATATAGGGGTGTTTGATGTATTTCAAAGTCAAATTGTGACAATTGGGGGGCATGATGCCCTCTAGGATTTTCTTTAGAAAGATTTAGGGCTCCTGGGAGTAAGGCCACTGATTAGGTGAATTTTTTATTTGTATCGAGCCTTTAGGGTTTTTCCAGGAGTTCAATTTTGGAGAGAAATAATGTGTTTTGAGGGTATGGGGGTAAAATGGTAAATTTTTTACCCTTTTGTGCCCCAATATGGGAATATTGATGAGGGTCAAAGAATCCTAGAAAAAATGAGCTTCATAGCCTGTGGTTTGAGTTTTTAAAGGTATAGGGGTAAAATGGTCATTTATCATTTTTTTAGGGTTTCACATGGGAGGTCTTGTGGAAAGTGGTTGAGACTTAGGTACCTTCTTTATAGAAATTATTTGAGAAATTGTGGAGAGAATGGGTTCAAAATAGGGTTGATTTAACTTTAGAAGATATAGGGGTAGAAGGGTAATTTGTCAGCCTTTTGATGCTTCAATGTGGGAAAGCTTATGAAGGTTGGCAAATGGAATTCAGGGTGTTCCTGTGGATGTAAAGAAGTTGAGGATTGGAGTTCAATTGTGTCTGATTTGAACTCTTGAGGATGTAGGGGTAGAATGGTAATTCGCCAGGCTTTTGATGCTTCAATGCGGGAAGGCTTATGAAGGTTGGCAAATTGAAGTCAGTGTGCTCTTGTGGATGTAAAGAAGTTGAGAATTAGAGTTCGATTGGGTCTGATTTGAACTCCTATGGATGTAGGGGTAGAATGGTAATTTGTTGGCCTTTTAATGCTTCAATGCGGGAAGGCTTATGAAGGTTGGAAAATTCAATGTGTCTTTGTTGGTGAGAAGAAGTCGGAAAGTGGGATTTAACCGAGTCTGATTTGGGCTTCTGAAGGTGTAGGGGTAGAATGGTAATTTGTTAGCCTTTCAATGCTTCAATGTGGGAAGGCTTATGAAGGTTGACAAATTGAAGTCAATGTGTTCTTGTGGATGTAAATAAATTGAAAATTGGAGTTTGATTGGGTCTAATTTGAACTCTTGAGGATGTAGGGGTAAAATGGTAATATGCCAACCTTTTGATGCTTTAATGTGGGAAGGCTTGTGAAGTTTACAAATTCAAAATGATGATGGTTTATAGTATTTTCATTGTGTTCGCAACTAGAATGTCCATTGAGAATGCCTGCCTATCCAAAGTTCAGGGGTGTCTAGACCTTGGTTCTATCCCATGTTGTAATGAAACTATCTAACTCCCTTTATAGATCTGAGTCAAAATTTGAGTGCTGACAAAACCCGAGATGTTGGGTTTTGTTTTGCTGCATGCAATTTATACTCATGCGGGCCAGAAGCAATACAAGATTTTTTTTTATTTACTCTGTACACAATTTATACTCTTACAGGCTAAGAGTGTGGTAGGGGAGCCCGAGATGTTGGACTCTGTTTTTCCATACGCAATTTTTGTTCATGTAGGCTAAGAATAATATAAGATTTTTTGTTTGGGATATACATAGTTTATACTCTTGTATGCCAGAAGCGTGATAGGGGAGCCCGAGATGTTGGGCTTTGTTTTTCCATACACAGTTTATGCTCATGTGGGACATGAACAATACAAGATTTTTTTGTTTTAGCCATTCACAATTTATACTTTTGTGGGCAAGGAGTGGTACAAGATTCTTTTGAGGATAATATCTTTTAAAAAACTTTTCGTTGATGGGGCCGAGACGTAGTCCTTTTGGTGCAACAAGGAGATATAGACCATTGAAGTAGACTTCTCTTACCACATGTGGTTTGTCCCATTTTTTTTGAACTTCTTTACTAAATGGTGAGACAAAATGATGGGTGGTCGAACTACGAGCACCAAGTCTCCAACTTGAAAAGACCTGAGCCAAACTTTCTTATTGAATATATGAGAGAGATGATCTTAGTAGCATTCCAATCTTTGTTGTGCTTCCACCATCTTTTCATCCAATGCTTCGAGTTTTGCAAGTTGTAGTCTTGCATTTTCATTATCTGTAAGCTCTTCTTAGATAGTGATCTGTAGTGATAGGATTTGATGTTTTAGTAGAAAAGTGGCACTTACACCATATACTAGGGCAAATGACATAGAATGGGTAAACATTTGAAATGATGTGCAATACACCTATAACGCTTCTCTAATTCGCTCATGCCAATCATCTTTGACTTTGACACTACCATTTTCGAGTAGCTTGCAAGGAGTCTTATTAAATGCTTCAACAAGTCCATTAGCAAGAGCATTGTACATGATAGAAAGTTGTTTTATCATAAGCTTATCATAGAATTGGTCCATTAAGCTATTTTTGAATGACTTTCCATTATCTGTGATAATGTACCATGGGATCCCATAACAAAAGACAATGTGATTCTTGATGAATTGGACTATCATCTCTTTCTTCACTTCCTTAAGAGGGACGACTTCAACCCACTTCGAGAAATAGTCTATTGTTGCTAAGATGTAAAGATGTTGTTTTGATGACTTAGGGAATGGACCAACTACATCAAGTCCCCACTCGTTAAACGGCCATAAGGTGATCGTAGGGTGCAATGGTTCTAGAGGTTGACGAATGTAATCTCCATGGAATTGACACACTTAGCACAACTTATCATATTTCACAGAATCTTTCCTTATTGTTAGCCATTAGAACCCCATCCTCTTCAATTGGTCATAGAGTTTTGGTCCAGATTGATGTGTTCCACACACTCCTAAATATACATCCTCAAGAGCTTTTTGAACTTCATCATTTCCAAGACATCTCATGAAAATGTCAATGAAAGAGCGATGATAAAATTGGCCCTTAAAGTATAAGAATTGGGCTGCACACCGCTATATTTCGGTCTTATGCTTTAGGTCATATGGTAATTTTCCATATTGTAAGTATTCAATAAGTGGTTTCCTCCAATCTTCAATTTCGATTTCAAATATAGAGACAACATTAATGTGTTGATGCTCATCCTTAAAGTTTTTCAAAGGAAGTAGTACCCATCTTTGACAAACAAGTATCATGGTTGCTCTCCGCTTGTTCATTCTCACTTCTTGGCACATGTTCTATAGTGATGTCTTTAAATTGGTCCATAAGTCGGCAAGCATAACTGTGGTATGGAATCAAGTTTGGCTTCCATACATCATGCTCTATTAAGAGTTGATTTACGATAAGTTGAGAATCTTCATATATATTGAGCTGGTAAAACTGCAACTATTGGATCATCTCTAATCTAATGATAAAAGCTTGATACTCAACCACATTATTTGAACATAATTTTGTTAAGGTAAAGGTGGGGTGACAAACACGACTCCTACCTCAGCTTCGTCTCTACATGTAGCACCATCGAAGAACATTTTCTATGCGAGTGGAATATCAAAGTAAAAAACTTCTTCATCATGAAAATCTTCAAATAATTTCCACTTTATCAGTAGGGGTGATCAACGAGGAAATATACTAAGGGTTGCCCTTTCATCGCCTTTTAAGGCACATAAATGATCTCAAATTCTAATAAAAGAATAGCTCATTTAGCCAATCTTTTAGAGAGTACTGGTATTGTAATGATGTACTTAAGGGGATCATCATATAAGATGAGCCGAACAATATGTGTCAACATATAGTGCCGAAGCTCTTTGTAGCAAAGATGAGAAAAAAGTATATCTTCTTAATAGGCAAGTAGCTCAACTCTAGTCCTACTAGAGTCTAGCTCAAGTAGTAAAACACATTTTCTTTCCCTTCATCATTAATTTGTACAAGAAGTTCCCTTAATGATTGTTCCTGCATTGCGATGTAGAAAATCAACAGCTTTCCTGGAATTGGTACGTCTAAGACTGGTGGCTTAAGAAGATACCCTTTTATTCTTTTGAAAGCATTCCTACAAGCATCATCCCACACAAAGGGTGCATCTTTTTTGATCAACTGATTAAAGGGTTGACAGTAATGTGCCAAGTTTAAAATGAACCTTCAAATTTAAGTAAGTCTTCCTTGAAGGCTTTTCAACTCATGTACATTTTTAGGCTCTTGCATATTTGGATGGCTTCAATTTTTGACTTATTGATTTCGATACTATGATGTCGAACTATGAAGCCAAAGAATTTTTCTGTAGTAACCCCAAATGTACACTTCAAAGGATTCATCTTTAGTTGATATCTTTGTAATCAATTAAAGATGCCACGTATATCTCTTAAATGGTTTTCCATTTTTATGGACTTTACAACCAAGTCATCTATGTTGCATTCAATGACTCTGTGAAGTAAATCATCAAAGATTTTCTACATGGCATGTTGATAAGTAGCTCTAGCATTCTTTAGCCCAAAAGGCATAACGCGGTAATAGTATATCCCTTTCGGAGTGCGAAACATAGTCAAGTCCTCGTCTTTGGGTGCCATTCGAATTTGATTATAGCTTGATAAACCATCCATGAAAGATAAGATTTCATGACCCGTAGTGGCATCAACCATGAATTCAGTGATAGGAAGGGAAAAATTATCTTTAGGACATGCATCATTCAAGTCTTTGAAATCAACGCACGCCTATATCTGTCCATTCTTTTTCGCTAGTACTATGTTGGCAATCCATGTTGGATACTTTTCTTCTCAAATAAAGCCTACTCCAATCAACTTATTGACTTTAAACTTAATTTGTATAAGCAACTCAGGCCAAAAATGGTGTTGTTCTTATTTAATGGGACGTACACCATGCTTAACAACGAGATTGTGAACTGTCACTTTGGGATTAAGTCAAAGTATTTCTTTGTAGTCCAAGTGAAGACATATTTATACTCTTTGCTCAATTTAAAGTATGTTGTTTCTTCTTCTGAACTCAATGAATCACTAATGTAAGTGGATCAAGGATCCTCTTCAGAGCCAAGGTTTAGCTCATTGAGTTCATCAACAGTTGTTTGCCCCCTCCCTCTTCAAAGAATGAAGGAACCTCTTCAAGTTCATCATCCAATGAAGATTCTTCAACCACTTGAACAGTGATATGGTTGACTAAGAAAATGTCTTTAGATTCCTCCTTATGGTTGTTAGAATCCTCATCTTGCATCGGCTGTATCTTGTCATTGAGATTCTAGTTTGGTTGATTGGTGAAAACAACAATGTGTTGCTTAACAATCAAAGCTTTACCTGGAGAGATTTTTAACTTCATTCTCTGTTTCATGCTAGAAGGGATTGAACTTCTTGGTTCATCACATCGTTTAGCCATAGCAAGATCTGGCTCTTGTCTGTGTTATCTTTGGATGCCTCTTTTTGGTTTGACATTACGAGACTGCAGACCAAGGTGTGAAAATGCAAACCTTTTCTATAGCCGAGTTTGTTAACTAGAAATATCCATTTACCCCCCTTAATCAGTCAAATACCAAGGTACGTGAAGTTGCCTTATGGATTTGATCAAAACCAGAAGAGCATGATAGCGCTGATTTCTTTTCCTTTGATTTATCAACAACCTCAATAGTGATGTGATGAGTGGATACTTTCTTTCTCCCCAAAATGTGAACCGGGTTTAGAGGTGTGGATCTGACACTAGCTCTAGATGGAAGAACTTTCTCCCCTACCATTTACAATTTACATTATGTTACAATTAATCCATGCACTACATCACCAACTTACATAGGAAAAAGTTCATCCAATTTTCATGGCTGTCCTTTTTCATATCCATCATTCTCAAAAAGTTTATAAACAATGGGATCATACCACCTATCGAGTCATCACTTAATTGCAGAAGAATTACCTTTATCACCCCTCAACACAATTGATGTTAAGGTGGATGCTTTTACAAATCCTTTCAAAGATGGTTTAGAGACCACTGTATCTGAAAAAAACATAGATTAGAATGATCAAGTCTTCTTGCAATGTATCAAGATCGGCCCTTGAAAGAGGAGATTTTCCTTTATTGGTTATTCCTGTGGGAAGGGCTACCTTTGGTGTAGACTTAAAATTTTTCGATCACCTTGATACTTTCTAGTATGGAATGACTCACTTGCAGAGTCTTGGACTTTTTTTCCTTTGTGAGTTTTATTAGAAACTGGAATGAATACATGTAATGCTTTTAGAATCACTTCATCCTCTAAGTAAAATTTTGCATCTGCAAAATATGCTTTGGCCTCAATGAATGGTTGATTTTCAGCCACAACCCACTTCTATAGTCCATCTTGACAATATTTAAAGCACTAGTGTAAAGTGGAGGGAACCACTCCTATTTCATGTACCATGGGTGACCAACTAGAAGATGGTATGATGTTTTACAATCAATCACATGAAAAAGTGAAGTTGACTCTAAATCTCCAATGGTGAGTTTAAGCCGAATCATACCAATGGTCCATTGTCCACTTTAGTTAAAGTCTTGAATCATTAACTTGTTATGAGCCAGTTCATCTGTGAAAATGCCTATTTGTCTCATTGTATTAATTAGCATTAGGTTGATTGTAGATCCATAATCAAGAAGGATGCATTGAATTTTGTGTTTGAGCATGTACCCTGTTATATACAGGGGCTTATTGTGTGGATAACAGCTGAGTTGCAAATCCTCATATGTGAAGGTGATCATAACCATACACAAATCACTTGGCTTTGGCTTACTGCCAAGAGAGGGACTCTTCTTTTCAATCTGGATTTTCTTGTGATGGAGTCCAATGACCTGAATACAAGTTGGCATGGTCACGAGAATGTATCTTTAGAAGGTGGAACCGGCGTCACGTATGGGCTTGATATAGGAGTAGGAGTGAATGAGCCGAAGTAACTGTTGTCATGTTGGCAGCTTCTATATCCTCAATGGAATCAATTTCAATTTTTTTGTCATACTAAGTCCATGATCTTTTCTTTCAAGAGAAAGCACTTCTCAATCAGGTGACTGACTACCTAATGATAGTGATAGTATTTTAGATTATTTTCATGACCTATCTCTTCAAGATGATTTGAAGGCGAGAGTTTAATCAGCTTCAACTGTAGCAACTTATTAAACATTCTCGAGATATCAGAGTCCGAAAAATGATACACTTTTGCTTCGACCTCCTTCAAAGAAATTTTGGCCTTCCCTTTGTCATGGGATATATTGGCCTTATTTTCTTTTTTCTTATTTCCAGAGATCTTGACAAGCTTAGTTGCAACCATTATAACCTCCTTGCCTTTGGAGGGTTTTACATCTTTCTTTAATTCTTTCTTTTCTTTCTCTTTTTGGATATCTCCCAACCTTAGATCTCCATGTGCAACAATGTTGAGCTCCATATCATGAGCTCTAGTAGCCAATTCCTCAAAAGTATAGGATTTTATCCCTTTAAGGATGTAATATAAACCTAATGCATCCCTTGTATGCACATGTCAATTGTAGATGCTTTAAATAGTCGGTCATTATAGCTAAGAGCAAGGTTTCTCCAACGATCAATGAAATCAATGATTGGTTCTTATTTCCTCTGTCGTGTAGCAATAATTTCTACTATACTCATTGTTCGACGAGTGCTATAAAAGAGATTAAGGAATTCTCGTTCCAATTGATCCCAACTGTCAATGGAACTAGTTTCAAGATGAGTATACTAATCAAAATCATTACCATGAAGAGAGCGAAAAATTTGTTTTACCATTTGATCTACAAAAGTCTTAGCATTATTGCATGTTTCAACAAAATGAGCCACATGTTGTTTAGGGCTACCTTTTCCATTGAATTGTTGGACTTTGGGAGTTGATACGCTATTGGCATATGCATCACTTCAATACCCTGGGTGTATGGTTTGGCATACACCATGAACGACTGAGTTAGACCTCCATATTGAACACGGATCGTATCCGTAATCATATTTTGTAGTTGTTGTACAAAGAGTAATACAACAGAAGCTTAGCTCATTACCTGGGTAACGCACTGCTAGATAGTTTGTTCTTACCTCTTCTTGTTGTGGAGCTCCTTTTATGGAGTGAATCCCAAAGGATGAGAAGGATCATGACTTGATCCAATTGGATTTTGTTATTCTAACTTGTTCATCAAGTTAGAGATTTGAAGATCCTTCTCTTCAACTGCCTTCATCAGTTTACCTCTAGTCGTAGTCATTTGAGTTAGTTATTCCTCAACTGTTATGGATCCTGTCATCATTGTGGGCATGATAATAGAGTATGACTAGGAACTTGTATAGGAAGTTTCCTGAGATGGAGATCTGAAACAGGATCCAGACTTAGATCCAGTACTAGAATGAGCATCTGACACTGAGAAGGTAACATCCTCACTTACTTTAGGTCAAGGTGTTACCACCTTGACTAGAAGAGTATTTTTCTAACTAGACATCACATGAGAGGGGTCCTTCTTGGTAAAGTATTTTTTCCTATGATGATTGAGAGGCTCAACCAAGAGCTCCCACTCTTTGTCATGGTGCTAGTCATAGGGGGATCACAATTGGCTTTGAAGATGGTGGTGGATGAGCCAGAGCTACTAGAGTCTTTCTTCTTACCTCCAATAGCAAAAAAGTCAACTACAACAGTAAAACTCTTCTTTGATGCCATCAATTCTGGTGTGTAAAGATTGAACATCGACTAAAGACATGAGATGAAAGAGGGTCCCACCGGGATTGCCAGAAATTTGTAGACACAAATTTTATGCGTAAATCTATAACACAAAATATATGTAATAAATTCAATAAATGAATATTTTTAATAAATGAAAGGGATACAACACTTTGATGTTACACTCTCTTGTAAAAGGAGTAAAATCTTTTATTCTCATCAATGGAGATCTAAGGGTTTGACAGTGTATTTCTTGGATCCAAGTATTGGTGTGCTTGATTATGGGTAAATCAACTTCTTCTAAGAGCTTTGCGCTTGATCCAAAAAGGAGAGAAACACTATGAATCTCTCTATCAAGGTCGGATTTGTGGCATCTTTCTGGGATGCAAGAAATTTTCTTCTTTTTAGCTACAAACTATGGTTGATGGAGAGACTAGAAATTATGCCTTAAGTCTTCAAGCCTTTGTAGAGCTATGGAGAAACTTTGGAGCCTTTTCTTTCTATAGCTTCTTGCTTGAAGTCTTTTACCAAAGGTCCTCCTCTTGTGTTCATATGGGTGTATTTATAAACTTAGGGTTAGAATCTTTCCAAACCCTTGATTGGGTGTTGATTAGATGTTTTTACCCCTTTTAATCTAAAAGAGTGGTTGCACCTTCTTTGTTTGGAGAGAAGGATAATTTATGAAATATTCTGTATTCCATGAGTACCATAGCTTTCCTTCTTCAACCAAGAGAATCTAGATTTGTTTTTATTCAAATCTCTCTCATGTGAGTCGCATGCAAACCAGATTTTGGGTTTGCTAATGGGTTAAGATAAATGGGCTTGGTGGTCAATGGATTAAAGTTTGCAAACATAAACCAGGCCCAATGGACTCGTCCCTTCAACTGTCATTACTATGTTGATGTGAGGC
>JAOXJP010233976.1:0-10233 GCA_025762735.1 Platanus orientalis | reverse complement strand
CCACTACACACTATAAGGCACAACATATCCTTTGAAAGATGGATTTCATAGATAAGGACATAATCCCAATTAGAAAACTCATAATTTTTTTGGGTTAATGAAATAGAGATGTAAGATAAGAATGAGGCTTTATACTAAACACAATACAACACTCCACACCTAGAGCTACCATAAAGACCTAGGAAAGGATCTATATAAGACATCATTAGTATCAGATAGGCATTTAACAAAATAAGGAAGAGTTTAGTATACTTGAAAAATGGATCAAGTCATAAATTAATTCTATCAAAACAAAGATTAGACATGTGGACAATGCTAATTTGTAAGCTAGAAAAAATTTGTATCATATAGAAAATTGAATAAATTTTCTCCTTAATTTGAAACGTGGTTGCCTCTTTTGAAAAAGTAAATAAAATGAAATATTTAAGATACATAGAGGAATACATACCTAAGAGACTATCAAAATTTGATAATGGAGAGATAATAGCATTTACCTTTACCGTAGGCACATCAAAGCCAGAGGAGCTTATTTTCTTTGGCGTAGGCAAGGCTTCCTCCTCAAGGCCTGATATGGATCTTTCCCTCTCACTAGAAGCCAAAAAACATACTCATATCCATCTCTTCAGGGGTGTTTAGACCATACACTACCAGATTTTCTTTGTTGGGGGGGGGTGCATTTCACTTGTCAACGCTGATGTGCCCTCCCCCTGGCAGGGTGCAGAGAGGAGCAGATGATAAGAGGAGCGGATATAATCCACTCTCCGTAAGTAAGTCATCCTCTCATCAATGTGTCGTATAAGAGCAGAGTTGCAAGGCTAGACCCATCCCATCCCAAGAAAGGTGTTGAAACAACTATCTTCATAGAGGACAGTAGCCATTGGGACATAAATTATTCCTTCCACCACTGAGTCGAACCGTTGCAAGAGGCAGGAATTTCTAATTCATCTTCTCCATCTTCCTCACTTCCACCACTCCTTCTGTTGAGCTGAAACACCTGGGGAGGCAACAAGGGCCCGGACGGTTTCTTGGCTTCCTAAGAAGATTTAACTCTCATTGATGTGTCAAAACCCTTAAGTATTCGAATCTCTTCCACAAGATCACCCTCCTCCCCTTCTTCTAACTTCAAAGGACATTCACTCGCTTCAGAGTCAATTATTGCATAGTAGTAGAAGCATTTAAGTCTCTCATACTTAACAACCACCCTCTTTAGCTCACCTTGATCCTTCATGGACTTCGGGAAAGGTTGCTTTATATTAATGCCGACCCACACCCTCATATATTCTCCTTCCTCGCTAAAATGGTTAGATGATCCATTCTCTTAAAGGAGCCCAAGCATTTAGATAGTACTTTTTGTCATCGCATCTGTATAGAAGTCTCAGGGTATCCTGAAGAAGTGGACCTAGAAGTCTAACTCTTCAAAGGAGACCGTGCATGGATTCTAACCAGGCACCCATTTAGCCAATGCTATCATATGTTTATTGAAGGACCAAGGTCATTCCTCTGAATTCTTTAGATAATCAATCTTATGTTGAAATTTGATTCGAAAACGACCATCTTTAATAGGATTAATGGAGACCCCTTATTTCTAGCTCCGAACGTTTGTCATAATCTTACAAAATAAGCCTTGATTCACCTTTTTCCCCATAAGGGGTTTCCCAATGACACAATAAAGCCACCGATTGCTATTAGAATTACAAAACTGATTATCAAGATGATGTTTTGGTTCCATTGTCTTCAAGGTCCTAAATTGTTGAAGGATATCATCTTCATCTTTTTTCTGCGCCCTAATAAGCTCGCTCTTCCTAATTTCTACTCCCATCACTTCATTCATATTTCAATCCTCCATGAGAGATGTCACACATGAAAACCTCCAAAACCTAGAAGAATCGGAAGCTAGCTAATACATGAGAAGATCTTTGTAGAGAAAAGAAAGACTATTACCTGGCATTAAGCCCAAAGCCCCATGGACCAGCTAGGGGAAAACTCAAAGACGAAAAGCGCTATGCTCTAATCTTAGAATCCTACCAAACTCTCCTATGTTTTACTTTTTCCCTTTGTCTTTACTCAATAGGTGGAAGCCCAATTACTAATCTAAGATTTTCCTTTGTTTTATGTTTTTATTTTTTTTTTATTTTGATAAACTTGTTTTATCAAATAATTAGTAAATTAAACAGAGGGCTATTGTAGAATATATATATATTGTGATGGTTAAAGCCTCTGTCAACGCAATGTGTGGCACGATTTAAGCGGGAGTTTAATTTTTGTTTTTATAATTGTTTGACATTGGTTACAACTAACTAACGTCAAATCGTTGTTACAAACCAAGGTTAGGTCTCGATTTCAACGTTTTTTTATTTTTTTTGTAAAATGATGGGTTTATCTGAAACTGATGTTCTCCACCGAGGTACCAAGGTCTTCACTGGCGACCGTGACCACACCAGCAACTAGAATCGTAGTCAGCGGAGATAAACTTACTGGTGACCACCAACAACACCTACGACTCCATCTTCCATTGATGAACTAGTAAAAACTCTTTTTTTTGTCCTTCCATTCTCCTTTATTGTCAGTGGTCACCAAATTGACCATTCTTGGCAACCCCTTCTCTCCCTTTTCTCTTCTATACTTCCTAGCAGCCCCTTCTTCCCTTTTCTCTTCCATTCTTCTAGCAACCCCTTTTCTCTTCCATTTTTTTGGGCCTTCAACCATTGTGACGAAGGTCCACTTGGTTGGCCATGTGTTTCCACGAGAGTGAGTGGTACAAACTAATTAGATTTGGGTTAGATCAAGGCCAACAGAAAATCAGTTCAGATTTAGGGCCATGTTGCTTTAATACTTTATTTTGTAACGGGTTGGTGAGTTGAATTAATCCCTACTCAATTTTTCATGTTGTCTTTACAAAGATAAAAAGTAAAAAATAAATTCAGATGTTCTGTTACATCTATTACTTGTTCAACTTTGATTTCAAGAGAAGATGCTTGGCATTTGATCCAACCCATCTTTGGTTTCTAATTGGGGTAGGGTGGGGAAAGGTTGCTTCCTAACATTTTTCAGGTCATACCTAGTCCTAATTAGTTGAATCCAAAAAAGTAGAAACCCAAATAAAAAATAAGGGAGGTTTTTATCATGTACCAAGAAAAAAAGAAGTAAAGATGCCACACCAGTTGCCTAGGTTTGAATATAAATACTAGAAAGAAAAAGAAAAGAAGTCAAGTATGCAATTACCTACTTGATTTTTTTTTTTTTTTTTTGGTATATCTTAGTAAACATTCAATTGGAATCAAATATAACTACAAGATATGGCTAACCAAAGACATCCATTAGCCTACATTAACTATCATCATAAATTTCAGGCCATGATGGGACCCATTGAAGAGGGATTTTGGATCATGCATGTGAACTAATCCTTTTCTCACCCTATCCCAATTAGAAACCAAAGGTGGGTTGGATAAAATGCCAAGTGTCTTCTGTTGAAATCAAAGTTGAACAAAAAACATAAGTAACAGAACATGCATTTCATGTGTTTCTTATTGTTCAATTCCACAAAATTCAATTATACCATATTTATAATTCCAATTCTATAAATCCAAACAGTAAATACCTAATTGATCGAAACTTGACTTGGATCAAGGGCTTACCTATAGAATCAAGGATGAAAATGGGACTATGGGAGGTGGCTATAGAATACAAGCTGGCTCCATCCCAATCCAAACTCAGATGTCCTTATCTAGGGTTTTGGCCTAATGAGTTGTGTCAAACTCAAGCCTTTGCTATGCTTAATCCCACATTATCTATTCAAAGTTTAAACCATGAACCATGCAGAGCTTTGCTCGGGCTAGCCAAGCCCAATGCAGCCCTAGTCATTGTAGAGACACTATCATTAAATGCTAGTGACAATCATCAATGCCTACATCTCAATAAGTTTCTTTCTGCCAGGAGGATCAAAACCCACCACAAAATGGGTTCCATCTTAGACATTGCCATGACAAGAATAGGCTTAAATCAGGTTAAGGAAAAAACAAAGATCATTTTTAACTTTGTATATCAATAACTTCATTTGGAATGGAAACAAGCTCTAAGAAAAAACAAGTCGTAGGGGTAAAAAATCATCTAGCTCTGACCTTACTCACATGAGATTTGCGCTGAGATATAGGGTGTTAGTGACAATCACTAGCATTTAATGCTAGTATTATTAGAGGAAATCTATATAAGGTACTTACGAGATCTCCTTCTACATGCCTCCCTCTCATGGGAGTCAGGTGGGTTAACCTTCAAGGTTTAAGCAATAGCTTAACATGGAAAAAGAAAGTAGTCTAGACTCTTTATCTCGATCATTATTATTGCCAATCAGAAGATAGAAAAGTGGAAAAAGTAGGGTATCTATTGTGTTTTATGTATTTAAAGTGATTCAAAATTTTATTTTATAATTATTTAATATATAAAATTTTTAAGTGATTTGACTAGTGGGAGAATTCCCATTGGGAATGCTCATGACTTAAGTCTTGTCTCCCACATCTTTTTATGAGATGTTGAGAATTGTTATTTGATTATTAGCTTTTCATTTTCAAGACAAGTGGTTAAGTCTTGTCTATCTTTCTCTATTTATTTATTTTTATTTATTTATTTGATTAATGCTAAAGCCTTATGACCGTTTGAAGTGACATTGGAATGAATCAAAGCATTAAAGCTTTGTCTCTCACTCACATTTCTTAATCTCTAAGTTTCCCTCTTCTATATATATTATAGTTGGGGATGTTTTGGTAATATTGCATTTTCATATGTGTCTGAGTTGGGGCTGTACCTAAGTTCGGGAGAGCCTTCAAGGGACCGTGCTACCTTTGGAGAAGGACTGTTGAATCCTTGACTTTGACTACCATCAACACCCCAAGCATTAAGGAATTGATCCGAAAGAGGGGTAAATTCAGATACAAGGATATAGTGCATTTGCATGTCTTAGTCCGCTACTTTTATAAACCGATAAGTTCTACAAATTCTTCTCTTCTTCTACTATTCTAATTTGTTCAGTGTTTATAATTTTCTGTTATAGATAATTTTTAGCAAGCCTATATTTCCTACAAACTTGAATCTGAAATATTGTCTTGCTGAAAAAATGACTACCCTTGTATCTGAGCTGTCCAAACTTAAGCTCTTTGATGGAAAATACTTTAGGCATTGGCAACAAAAATTGATGTTTGTTTTGGAAACCATCAACTTATCATATGTGTTGACTGAACTGAAACCCTCTAATGATGATGATGAATTACATGAACTTGCTAAGACTAGGGAGAGTGAGGCTTGGAACAAAGCCAATAGACTTTACAAGAAATATATATTTTAAATGACTTGTCAAATGAATTATTTGACGTGTATTGTCATCATGTGCATGCTAAAGATATATGAGATGCTTTATATAAGAAATATCTCTCTGATGATGAAAGTAGCAAGAAATATGTTGTAGGTCGTTTTTTGGAATTTAAAATGGTTGATGAAAAACCTATTATGGATCAAGTACATGAATACTAGAATATTTTGAATGAAATCCTTGGTGAAGGGATTAAGAATGATGATGCCTTTCAAATTGTATCTTTGATTGAAAAATTACCACCCTCTTTGAAGGACTATAGGGCTTCCCTTTAACACAAGAGAAGGTAGCTTATTTTGGAAGACTTAATCGTTCCGATTAGGATTGAAGATAAAAAAACGTTTGTAAGACTCCAATGAAAAGGTTAAGGAACCTATTTCCAATGACCTTATTGTTGAAGCACATGATAAGAAAAACAATGAGATCAATGGAAAATTTAAACCTAAGAATTATAGAAACTTAAAGAAAAATTAGAACAATAAGAAACATATGAAAAGAGAATGTTTTGTTTGCGGAAAAATGAGTCACCATGCAATTGTTTGTAGACACCAGAAGAAGAAGAACACAAATCCTACCAAGGCTTGGGTCAACATGGCCCATGAAGATGAATTATGGTTTAATAGAACACCTAATCTAAAATACTATAAAGTGTGGGGGAGCTTAGCTAAAGTAGGATTACCCGAAATAAAGAAAGGAACAATTGGGTATAGAACATTTGTTTGTGTATTTCTTGGATATATTGAAAATAGTACTGCATATAGATTTTTAGTATTAAAATCTAAAAAGAATATTGTTGAACCTAATACTATAATAAAATCAAGAGAAACTAAATTTTTTGAGAATATATTCCCTTTAAAGAATATAACTAATAAAGGAAAAGAAAAAAGTTACAAGAGGAATCTTGTAATGGAGATTTAACTAGGAAGGATAAAATTGAAGTTGAAGAAGTTGAACCAAGATGAAGTAATAGACAAAAGAAAGCTAAAGACTTTGGAAATGACTATTACACATTCTTAATAGATGGAGATCCTAAAACCTACCAAGAAGCCATAACTTCTCCAAATGGAGTATTTTAGAAAGAAGTTATTAATAATGAAATTGAATCCATAATCAATAATCACACATGAGAATTAGTTGATTTACCTTAAGAAATCAAACCAATTAAAAGTGAATGGATATTCAAGAAAAAGCTAAAATCGAATGGTTCAATTGATAAATTTAAAGCTAGATTAGTAACTAAAGACTTTAAAGAAAAGAAATGTCTAGATATCTTTGATACTTATGTACCCGTGACTAGGATTACTACTATTATAATCCTATTTGCAATGGTTCGATTCATAGACTAATAACACACTAAATGGATGTTAAAACAACATTTATAAATTGAGATTTAGAATAAGAAATTTACATGAAACAACCCAAATGCTTTGTAATAAGGACACAAAATAAAAATATGTAAATAATTAAATCTCTATATGAACTTAAACAAGCCCCTAAACAATGACATGAAAAGTTGGATAATACGATGATTAATAATGGATTTGTTGTAAATGATTATGATAAATGTGTTTATAGTAAATTATTTAATGGTATTGGTGTTATTATATGTTGATATTTGATACCACTTTAGATGTTGTTATATTCACAAAGAAATTTCTATCATTTAAATTTGATATGAAGAATCTAGGTGAAGCTGACATTATCTTGGGAATAAAGATAACAAAGATCAATGATGGAATTTACTTATCTTAACCACATTATATTGAGAAAATGTTAAATAGATTTAGACAAGCAAATTATAAACTAGTTTCTACTCCTTATGATCGTTATAGACATCTTAAACAAAATAGAGGTTTTGTTGTATCACAAAAAGAATCTCCAAGAATTAATGGTAGTTTAATGTATCTAACAAATATTATAGGACCTGACATTAATTATGCAGTCAATAGACTCAACAAATATACTCACAGACCAAGCAAAGACCATTGGTGTGCAATCATTAGAGTGTTAAAATATCTAAAAGGTACTGCTACTTTGGGTCTACATTATAGTGGATATCCTGCTATCCCTGAAGGGTACAATGATGCTAATTGGGTATCCGACTATGATGAGTCAAAGTCCACAATTGGATTTGTGTTCACACTTAGTGGAGGTGCAGTATCTTAGAAATCATCCAAGAAGCAATGCTAACTGGGTATCCAACTCTGATGAGTCGAAGTCCACAAGTGGATTTATGTTCACACTTGGTAAAAGAGCAATATCTTAGAAATCATCCAAGAAGTGATGCTAACTAGGTATCCAACTTTGATGAGTTGAAGTCTACAAGTGGATTTGTGTTCACACTTGGGGGAGAGCAGTATCTTGGAAATCATTGAAGAAAACATGTGCGACTCTATCTACAATGGAGTCGAAACTTATCACATTGCGAAAGGCAGGAGATGAAGTTGAATGGCTTTAGAATTTGATGGTTGATGTGCCTTTATGTCCAAGGCCTATCCCATCCATCTTAATACATTGTGATAACACAACTTTCATAACTCAAGCTACTAATAAAATATATAATGGAAAATGCAAACACATTCGTCTAAGGCAAATGTAGTAAGGTAACTGATATCTTATGGCGTAATTGCCTTAGAATTTGTAAGGTCAGATATGAACCTAGCTGATCGTTTGACTAAACCACTACTTAGAAAGCATGTGATGGAAACATCTAGGGGGAAGTGGCTTAAACCCATTTAGATGAACAACCACTAATGGCAACCCAACCCACTGGCCACTTTAGTAAGTAGGTTCAATGGGTAACAACAAGTCATTGCGTTGATTTCAATTGAAGCACTATCATTAGTGCCCCTTCCCTATGATATGAATAGTACAAACTGCAACAATGAAATGGATGAGTTTTATAACTCTTAATGCCTTCATATCCTTTATAGGTGGTGTGTTGTGCACACTTGATGAACTCACCTACATGGGTGTAGAAGTGAGGTTGCTTACTATGAGAACGTGGGTAAGTTCTCTAGAGCACTCATGAGAATCCAGGTTGTGCGCAGGGGTGAAATAGCTTAAACAGCGAAAGAACTAAAAGGGATTAGAAATTGTTGTGTGACGGACATGTACAACTGACTTACAATAAGGAATATAGGTTTAAATAATTTATTATACCTATTTTCCCTAAGTCATGTTATGTCAATTCTTAGATGTTGGTCATAGTCCAAAAGACATATTCATTTATGCACTTTAATTTCAAGTCCCAACTTAGTTGGCTTTATGTTTTTAAATTTTGAATCATGTGGGAGATTGTTGTATTTTATATATTTAAAGTGATTCAAAATTTTATTTTAGAATTATTTAATATGTAATTCTTTAAGTGTTGACCGATGGGAGACTTTTCATTGGAAATACCTATGACTTAAGTCTTGTCTCCCACATCTTTCTATGAGATGTTGGGAAATGTTATTTGATTTTTTCATGGTCAAGTGTGAAAGATTCAAGCCTTGAAGACTAAGACTTAAGATGGGTTCCAACACCCCAAAAGGTAAAGTCGTGCATGTAACTCATTAGGTTGCATGTAGAGTGGACCAAAATGTGTTTTTACACATATAGAAATGACCCCAAAAGGATCCAAGTACATTGGGATTTAAAAGACATCATAAATGGAAGGACATGAAAGATTACTATCTATGATCGATCACAAACCCGTGATCGATCACAAAGTCCATGATCGATCACAATAAGAAAAAGTGCTCAAAATTCACACCCAAAATATGGGGGCCTTCCTCATGATTGATCACGAACTTGGGTGACAAACCCTCTGTGCTCGATCACAAACTCAATGATCGATCATGGCTTGTTCATGGACCCAAGTCACGAGCCTTCCCTCATGCTTTGACATGTGCCTATTGAATTGGGCCTCATGATCGATCACAAACCCCGTGATCAATCACGGCTGAGAAAACAACTCCGTTTTTAAACTCAGGGCTTATATTACTTGCTCGTTTGAAAAGATTCTAATTTAAGGATTGTGAGCCTTTTCTGTTTCCTATAAAAGGAAAACTTTCCCATTAGGGTAAATATTTCAAGCATTCAGTAGAGTGTTATTTCCTTTGCTTAAAGTGAGCCTCCAAGAGAGAAAATAGTCTACCTCACCATTGTTCGAGCTAAAGAGTTTGATAGTCACTCAAGAAACTCTCTCTCTTTCAATCTCTACTCTATTTAGCTAGTATTTTTATGAGAGGTGTGGTTTAGGTTCTCCCTAGAGGAAACCTTTTGTGGTTGGATAAGCTTAAGAAGCTTTATAGCCAAAGATTGAAGAAGTGTGGGTTTACTAAGGCAAACTTGCTCAACAAGGAGCACTACCACAGTGGTAAGAACAACAACATCAATCATTTGGTGGTAGTACTTGCTATTCCCTTGCATTTATTTGCGTCTTCATTCATTCTCATATTGCTTTGCTTCCACCAAAGACATCGGAAGTTTATAACACTCGCCGAAGACATCGAATATATTTTGTAGCTTGCTTTGTGAAAGTAGATAGGTTATATATGTTTTTGACCTAGATTCTATTTAACAATCTAAATGAAATATACCTAAACTCAATAGTGAGTTTTAGAAGAGTGGACGTAGGTCATCGTGTCGAACCACTATAAATCTCTTGTTGTGGATTATGTGTGATTGCTTGTCTCTTCATTTACTTGCTTATTACTATTCTTGCACTCTTCATGTTTGAAAATATTCTTAAGTAGACACATTGTATCACACACTCAGTTGGACTAATTTTAAGAAGATTAAAATCTAATTAAAATCAATCCCAACAACTGAAAAAGGGGTAGAAGAATTTTAATATCCTATTCACCCCCTCTAGGATAGCCTAATAG
>JAOXJP010233975.1:0-24269 GCA_025762735.1 Platanus orientalis | reverse complement strand
CCCTCAAACCCCCCACCTCCACTCTCACCCAATAAACCCCTCTCTCTTTCTTCAAGATCAAACCCTTTTTTTTTTCACACTCATTGTTGTTTTAAAGCATAGTAATCTCTCAATGGATCATCAAAGAGTCGAACCGGAGCAGGAAAACCCTTCCACATAAATTTTTTTATGGTTTCGAAGCCAAAAATAAAAATTATGTGTTTTGTTCAACCTTACAAGTCAGAACCCTCGGACCTTGTGGGCCTCAGTTTTCGCACAATAGGTGTGTTTATAAGAAAAATGTCCACTCATCATGGGCCTAACCTACGATGACTTAGAGTCGCCACCAGCCTTTTCAAATATGTGACTAGACATCTATTTTTCAAGAATAATAAAATTATTTTGAAAATATTAGATTCCTAATGAAGTTCACTACGAGGTTCTGGGAAAATGGTTCGGTTCTAGACCAAGGAAGGTGTTAGGCACTTCGGACCATTTGCATATTCGATTACTTATTTAAATCTGGTTCAAACTTAAGGTCTTTATTTCATTATATGGTGTCTGGGAGAGTGTTTATTTTAGAAAGTAAATTTTTTGCATGTGCAAGTGGATTAGCCTACTAATCACTATATATGTGTGTCTGAAAGTTGAATTTTATAATTTGTGAAGCCATCTATATACATATTACCTAACAAAAATAAATTAAAGAAAACAAAGGGTTTGAGTGTACACTTGGGGGGGGTCGCTTTCACACTTAACCACGTAAAACTTGAAGAGTTTAACTTAACCAAATGTAAAATTTCACATGATGTGGGTTAACCATACATGTATACCAAACATACAACAACTAGGCAATCGTTGAGCGTGAACAATTTTCCAATCAACTATATAGTGTATAGATTAATCTAAAAAATTAATAGAAAATGCAATGCACCGGACCATACTTTTGATTAACACTATCTGCCTAACACTTAATTAAATGATATTGGAAAGTAATTTTTGAACCAAATTTAAATGCGCCAAACAAGGTGGCAAACCAAAGTCATTTTAGTTCAATCAGGTGTAGTCTATTTCCAGTCCAAATTGGGTTTGAATTCTGTTGGGTACCCTTGACTGAAGCCCCAAATAAACATGACATGGTTTGGGACAGCCCTTTTCCCAATCAGCTTAAGGCTCCCCCGCGAGGAGGTTGAGCTTGATCATAGCAAACAAGGGTACAGATCACATGGCACTTTCAATGGGATCAATTAAGGATTATATACCGGTTTGCAAAGAAAAACACTCGGGGATGACTCTACAAGTCCCTTGGAATGTCAACCTCCATATATAATGGTGCCATGTGGGAATCATGATGTAAGTCTCCAGGTCTTCCATGAAAGATGTCATGTGGAAACCCAGGTTTATCCCCCATATATCCACTACTGTGTCCTTGTATAAATTTTTATTTGAAGCTCTTTGTGGGTAATGATGTGACCCAGCTATGAGCTAGAACAAAATATAGCTTCATTGCATCCTTTGTAAGGTATTAACACTGTAGGCTTCCTGGTCTTTATCTTTGTTTTCACACAATATGTAAGGATTTATTATATTTTCAATCTTTCCAAAAAAATTTCCACCATGAGTATCTTGCTTTCTGCCATATAGTATAGCTGTAGTTACAATAACATCTGCATTACATCACACCAGACTTTGAAACTCAACCGTATCACGTAGAACAAACCTTGATAGTCAAGACTAGCTATCATACTAGTGCAGCATGTAAAGGCAAATACTAGCTTTACTAGGGAGGAATCTCAACATAACTAGAAGGGCCGTTCAACATCGCTTTGGAAAGAACCCAAGCAAGTTCAAAAGAAAAAGATGACGGGAGGGTAAGAAAGCAAGTTAAAACACAGAACAAATGGTCGTTCGACCTGGGCATTTCCCCCACTGTCATTTGTCTTGTCAATTTCAGCTATTGCCTTTCACACCCGCCCCTCACGATTCTCTATTTGATCACATGCTACACAGAATAATTCCTAAATGCTGTCTAAGAGACCCCAAATCAGCCTGAGTGACTGTTGTCTTCCAGTCACCAAAGAGGGTGGTGTTGAGCATACTATTTACATCCTTGGCAGTCTCAACATGCCTTGTTTACAACATCTAGGGGGTTATGGAACTACTACCTCATATCACAAGTAAGGAGATGTTCATCTCTTCTAAAGGATGATTTCCCGTCGATGTGTATGTGTTGTTATAAGGGTGAAGCTGAAAGGGTTCTTATGCGATTAATGGTAACCTGATGGGGTTCTTTCCTTCTTTGCCAGAAAAATCAGAAATGTACCAGAAAACAAACAAAACGGACATGTATCACTCCATGTTGCTTGTGGCAAAGCGTGGTGATTGTGATTAATTAGCAATGGCATAGGTGGAAGATATATAATGCAAAGGAGAATAGGGATAGTCATTTAGGAAGGTTGGATTGGTGGGTTTTAGTATTATATATAGGAGGCACAACACCATAAAAATACTGATAATAAATAAAAAAAATAATAAGAATAAGAATAATAGCTGGTGATGACATGATTCAGTACGCCAAGAGGGAGTAAAAAATAAAAATAGTTTGGTTTACATAAACATAGCTTTATACAAAGAATACAAACGTAATGCTAAATATAGTTAGCTTATTAGAGAAGCATATACTAAACTAAAGATCTACCCAATTCATCAGATAATCATTAAATGAAAACAATGGGAGGTTCATACCTCCAATATGTTGCACACGTTGATGAACCTTGGTCCTTCTACTGGGCAGCACCATAAAGAGATGAGAGGAGCTAAACGCTGAATCAAGAAAACCGGGCCGCAAAACTTATGAAGCGGAGATGCGATTAGATCACCAATGTCTCACTTTTCTTTTTCTTTCCCTTTTTCCTTTTTTTTTTTTTAAGAAAGTAGGTGAAAACATAGGAGAAGAGGACGAATTAGAGAGCCCAAGAGGAAGAGCGAGATCTTCTTTTTCTTTTTACTTTTTTGTGGCTTTTTAAAAGAAATCCCAAAGAGAGCCATTACCCCCTTGTTGGTTGTTGGTATCAAATTTTTTAATAGATTCCCCATGATTGGGGGCTCTACCCAATCATTCCTTTGCAATCCAAGGCGCATAGATAGCAAGTTTGTGGTTTGTGGTCAAGGGAGCTAGTTGGTTCTTAAACCCTACATGGTAGGATGTAATAGTAAATATTTCAAACCATTTTGAGATTGATTTTGTAACTGATCGTATGGGTGTGATTAATAGGTTAGGAAAGGAATAAGCAAAACAAAATGAAAACTTGAGGCTGGTTTTATGGGTTGTTGGATCCCACACTTGTGTTCAATTCAAAATAGAAATGAAAAAAAAAAAAAAAAAATTGCAGGCATATGAGTTGTGTTGATGATGTGGCTGAAGCGTAATGGGTGAGCTTAATATGGAATAGGTGAGACAATGGGGCATATGGAATAAAAATTATCCAAAAATGGGTGTGGAGACTTGGCAAAAATCTTGGAGTAAACTGTGGATTTGACATATGGCCTTCTCTTTTTAAAATTTTAAAATTTATAAAGAACTTGCCAAAAAGGGTGGGGCGGATTTAATAGATGTTTGATTTGGTATTTGTTGAATCAAAATAAAATTATCCATTGTTTTATTTTATTTAGTTTTTATTTTGTTGCATTTAATATGATTTCATTTGATTATATTTGGCAAGGTTTAGATGGACGAGATTGTGCCATTTGTCATAAATAGGCTTTAATTTAATGTATTGCGGACCACCGAAATTTGATATCTTTCTACGGAATTTTACCTAACTTTAGTAATCTTGATCAAAACCCCACCCTAACAACTCGATTGCACTGATTATTATGATGGAGCCTGATTTTGAATTTAAATTTTTGAAATAATTAATTAGGCAATTGTGGATTGATACGGTGGATGGGGGGTTTAGAAGTGGACTTTGAAGGTCATGATTGTCACCCTATAGCTTTTAGGCATACTAGATCTATCTACGGGGTTTGATTAACCATCCAATGTGTACATTACTTAGGATTTGAAAGATTCTAAATCAAAGGCTGAGATTGGCTGAAGCATGATATGACGGAATTCGATGATCAAACGCTCTATTTCTAGGTTTTGGACTGTTCCGGACACATCCATGACACCAAATTGATCGTTTGATGCTTGTACAATAAGATTTAATGGTCTACTTTTGATGAAGGGTAATATCGTAATTTTTAATGTAGATGTGACCAAACTTGGGATAATAATTCAAAAAACTATGAGATTGGAAATAAGGATAGGAAGATGAAGAAAACGAGTCCTACAAAGATCTTAGGAAAAATCATGGGTTTAAAGTATCAAATTAGGAAAGAACATGAATGACCTAAAAATGGGAGGTTGTCTAATCACCTTGATTTTCAAAGATACCTAAGGACCATTCTAAAGAACCGATGTTGTCCCTTAAAAGAAATCTCTAGTTCCTAGGCCAAAATTAGGTACTGACAGACTTGTAAGGCCGAACAGAACCCTTCTGTTTGGACCTATAGGGCTTAACAAACTTGTTTATTTATTTTTAGAATGTGTATATTTTGTTTAGAATGCATATATATATATATAATTACAACATTATGTAAGTGGGCAGCCGATGTAGGGCAGAGAAATGGTTTTATCATTGTCATTAAGATGTTAATGTTTGGTGGTTCCTCAAGAAAACCAAGAATTCCTCTTGTATTTTTATTTTTTTATAATAAAGGTATATTGTATTCATTGACGGGGTCATATTGTATTTTTGGTGGTTCATCAATGTATATTTAAGTTTTTTTTGTAATAAAATTCCCATTATTCATAAAAAAAAATATATTTTACAGAATGATAAGATGATAAATATGACTGACTCATAAATCATATCAATAAAATAGAATATGCCAAAGCAAACGAGGTCATCCCTTATACAAATATAGGAAAAATGTCTCATTAAAAAATAAAATAAAAATACATGTCATCTTTCTCTCCTCTCTACGGCCTGTTCCTATGGTGCTTAGGAAAGAATGTGAGGTGAGTGCAGTCATCACGAGTAGTGGGAGCATCAAGAGCAGTGGGAGCATATGTTGGATCGATAATAATCTCTTCAAACAATAGCCGAACCTCCTAGAGCATATTGAAAATATCCTCTGGATGCCCATCAAGACCACGCACGACGACAGGCTTGATAAGGCCTAATGCACGTCTAAGACGTGGATCAACTAACACCCGAGAATGCGCTACTCTAGGAGGACTAGCCCATATAGGTAAATCAATGCTCGAGGTTCTACACGTACGGGTGGGATACACGTGCATACCACTCCATGTAATTCAAAGTGCACTCCCCAGAATTTTAAAAAAAAAAAAAACTGGAATGGATCACTCCTTAAGGCATAGCATGTGGCTACTCCACCTTTGCTAGATCTGATCAATGTACTCATAGTCAACCTGATACTATGCGGATATGGCACCATGGTCAGCTCGACGTGGGGGTAATGGAGGGGGAAGAATGTATTGGACCCAGCTGAATTACCTTAGCACCTTGTCCAGATGATAAGGCTCTACTACATCAAGGAACTTTAGAAGGCCATGATAGAATGCAAAATCTAGAAATGGATATTGGTCCCAACTGTCATCATATAGTGTCCAGTTCACCTGTAAAAATAAGTTAAAATGAACTTCAATTTAGTAATCATGCTAATAGTTAAATCTAGATAACTTAAGTCAATATCTATATAACTTAAGCAAGAAAACGTAAGTTATATCTCATTAATGTCTAAAGCGCCAATAGCTTCCCACAAGGCCCACAAATTATCCCCAAGCAGACCAATCTATTTTCAAGGAGTCCATTTGTACACCCATGACTCATACATTTTGTAATATATGTTACGATGAAGTATGAAGTGGGGAAAATGCTCATATATCCATCCCTCAAGTAGTGTGATGTACCCTGTCATTTGTTTAACACCAACCCAACTCGCAATTCCCAGTTGACGATAAAGATATGCTAGAGCTGCAGCAACCCATGCATACTCTTGCACTACCCCTACCTCGCTAAATAGCCTTAGATACATCACAGGCACCTATGTCATGGACTTCTCACATAATAGCATACAGATGTCCAATAAAAATAACAAATATGCCTTGGCTACACACTCAATATGGGTCCCATCACTAGAGTCAGTAACCTGACTAAACAAATCCCTCAACCACTTTATCTGCATAAACTAGCCCTGAATGCCTACAAGCTCCTCTACTGTTTGCTCAAGTGAGACTCCCAGCTCACTAACCAATAAGATGACAGACATCCCTATCTGATAGCTTCTCGACGCTTGATGAGACAGACCTACCAACAACAGGAATCCCCATGAGAGTCGAGACATCGTCCAGAGTAATGATCATCTCCCGAAAAAGGCATATGAAAAGTGTTGCTCTCTAGATACCATCTTTCCACAAATGCCGACACCACTACCTTATTAACGAATCGGTAGGATGCTAAAATCAGCGGATAGAGGCCATGTGCAGCAATCAATCCTCTTAGAATCTCAATCGAGGGAGGATTGTGTCCACTCCTCTTAACTAACATTCCTCTTTGCCCCTTATCAGGGGGCAGGTACGTTAGTGCAGAAAAGTGATTTACACTTTTTTGGGGTGCGCATATCACTTTTTTGGCACTAATGTGCCCGCCCCCTAACAGGGGGTAGAGAGGAGCATTAGTTAAGAGGAGCAGATCCGATCCTCTCTCATCTTATTCAATACATTAAGATCCTTTAATTTCCACTCTTTCATTTTTTGTGTATGGGATATGTATATTAAAAGGTCCCTCTCCTGTAACAAAAACAAACAATATTAATAAAAGTAATAAATATAACATTGAAAATTACTGACATGGAATAACAATAATAAATAAAAATAACCAATATATAATATTTATTGTTGTCAAATTGACACAACGATGTGTGTATAGAAGCTCCCTAGCAATGAAGGGTCTTCCGAAGCTCTAGGAATGTTCAGAGACTTATTAGTCTCTTCAGAGTTTTTGGCGTATAAATATTATTGTGTCTCATCAACATAACTCTGAGATATTGATGGTTTTGATGATTCTGTGGCCACTCTCAACGTTTGGCCAGCGTGATTTCTTCTAGCCGATGCCATCAGTGGGACATAAGTACGATGAGAGGTACCATCATCCATATCTATCATATAACATATTCATACATCAGTAGATAATACCAAAATTTTACTATAATTTTTTTAAAAATCCCAAAAAGAAAAGTCCCAACAATTTTTTTATGTTTTATTTTTTTACGTTTTTTTTTAATTTCTGGAAGCCCCCTATTTGGACTAGCATGTCTGAACAAGGGGCTTCTATTCAAACCTGTATGGCCAAACAGAAGCATTCCAAAAATATTTTAAAAATGCCAAAAACCAAAAAAACAAAAAGGAAATGTTTTTTTTTTTAAATTGGGAAAAACTTCAAAAACATGTGATACATTATGATTCGATTTTGTAGCATTAAATCATGCAAAAAAAAATAATTGCAAATATTTTGGCTAAATTTACTTAGATTTCGGTTTCTTGGCATGGCTTGGTCTTTTGTCCATTTCTTTGCAAAATCCAGCCTTTCTATATTGAGATCCAGTTTATTGCCACCTCCAAAATGTTTTTTTCGTCACCGTTATCGCTCCTACTACCGGATTTCACGCCTTACTTGGTTGGAATGAAGGAGAGAGAGGGAGAGAATGGATTTGGTGGAAATGTAAGGAGAGATAGAAGGGGATGGAAAGGATAACGGGGTGGGTGTAAAGAGAAAAGAAATAGGGAAGGGTATTTTAGGTAAGGGAGTGGGTTTGAAAAGAAAAAACTGGGGGAGAATTGGGGGGTGGAAAGAAAAACTTGTGGTGCTATTAGAAACTCCCGTTACAAAAACAGCTATCCTTACTATATTGACTAAAACACCCATGTAAGGACCAATGTAAAAGAAAACTTAACCCAACTGACATATCCAACCAAACTTCTACTTAGATAAGGCAGGTATGCTTTCACTTTGGGTTTGGGTTGAGTACTTTGCTAAGGTAGCATACATACATATAGGGTAGTTTGGTACAAAGAGTGGAAGATACCTCTTTTTGAACCTTCCCTAGCTGTTTCGAAAGTTAATTTTGATGAGTCTTTCCTCGAGGCTAATGTGATAGCTGGTGTTGGGTGTGATCATAAGCCACGAAGTTGGTTCTTTTTTTAATGTCCAGGTGGTGGAAGTATTTACATTTCAATTGAGGCGGTAGTGTGTTGGGATACTAGTCTTGGCTTGTTAAAGGCTCGAAAACTTGGGGTAAAAAAGATTTTGTTAGAGGGTAACTGTTGGAATGTTATTTCTTTTTTCAGAGATGATCTCTGTCCTTGGCCTACTAAAGTCAAAGGGGTTATCCATGACTATTTAAATATTTGCTCATCCTTGGAGGAGATGTCATTCTCCTGGTTAAGAGAAGTGCTAACAAGTCAGCGCATATGTTGGATGACTGTGGTATGAAATGTTCTTTCCCCTCGGAGTGGTCCTCTAGTCTAGGGGTGGCAATGTTTAACACAACCCGTGAACCCGACATGAACATGACACAAAATTAAAGGGTTTGGGTATACTATAATTGTGAATTCGGGTCAAAACGGGTCAACCGACTTAGACATGAGTAAAAAATGGATAAAATTCAAGCTGACCTGCCTAACCTACAATCAATCTGAATTAACCGAGTTAATTATTCATGTTGAATTGACCCGACCTATTTAACCCATACAATTATATAACATTTTTATCCAATATAAATTTGCATTTAAAATAGAGAATAAAGTAATTAAAAAATATTAAAGGTTATATTGGTAAATACACATATAAGAAGAAGTTGTATGTCTATCAGATCAATTTTTCGGTTAGGTATTCGTGTCAACCCAACACAACCCATTTATTAAACTAGTTGAAATGGGTCATGTTTGTATCAATCCAATCTGACCTATTTATTAAACGGATTACATGGGTAATAGTGTGTTACCTACTAATAAACAAGTCATTTTAAGGGTGTTGATATGATTAATAAAGGGGTCAAGTTCGGATTGATCCATATAGTTGTATACCTTTAACTCGATACAACACGACACACACACACAACACAAACACAACCCGCCAACACGAATTGCCACCCCTAGTCTAGCCCCATTGTATGGTTAGAGGATTCTTAGGGGTTGGGTCTTTATTTATATTCGGGGCCTGGCCTAGTTTAATATCCATTTTCTATTATCCAAAAATAATGTAGAAATTTGGACACGCACATGTCATACTACCCCATAAACTTCTTAAGAGGTTTACTTTTGTTGTATTTTGACAATAGATGTTTTGTCCAAGACACCAGGGGCATATTCCATATTCAAATAATGCATCACCCACGCATTTTATTTCAAATGACGTCCCTAGTGTCGTGGACAAGACATTTGCTTCCTCTTTTGGCATTATAGCGCCTTTTCTAGAGAAAACCAGACATACCACACCTACAATTTTGCAAGCGTGAGGATTGCTAATTTGTGAAATGTGGAATAGCTTAAACCCAATGCGCCCTAACTCAAACCTAAATTGCACTAGGGTTTAAGAATTGTACCTTAAGTTGTTAGATTGGGATAGGTCGGGTTTAAGGTCAAGTTGAGTTTATGTTGGCCCTAAAACTGACCCAACCACATGGAGCTTCATGTGGCAGCCACCATGGAATATCAAGTCACCAATAAAAATTAAAAGACTATCATTCATATGAAAAGGCAAGAGGAAGAAGAAAGGATGAAGGACAAGCAAATCAAACAGATTTTCTCTCTTAAATCATTAAAAAGAAAAAAAAAAATCATACTATTTTTTGGTCCCACTCCTACTTATGTCACAAACTAGTAAAGGGTTCTAGTTCAACGGAGAATGATTTATTTATTTATTTAGTTCATGTAATCTCTCATCCATATTATAGCCATGTTGAATATGTATGAGAGGTCTGGTAAAGGCCATGGAATATCTAGTTTATGTAGTTATATTTATATGTCTTATTTTCATTGTGAAACTTATGAGTTCACAAAGCATTATAGAATATATTTTCCTATGAGTATGAGCAGGAATACATCTCCTTTTTTTTATTGTTCATTCTGATGTGTGGGGCCTTGCCCCTATTATTTCTATCTTTGGTTATCACTATTTTGTTACGTTTGTGGATGACTTTACTTATACTACTTAGATTTATTTGTTGCATGTTAAACATGAAATATTTCTACTTTTCAAATGTTGTATAAGTTGGTTGATGCTTAGTTTAACTCTAAAGTCCATATTTTTCGCTCCGATAATAGAGGTGAATATATATTTTCTATCTTTTCATCTTATCTCTCTCGGCATGGCATTTTTCATCATCCCACTTGTCTAGGGACTCTTGAACAGAATGGGATTGTTAAACATAAAAATTGTCATCTATTAGAGATTACCTGTGTTTTGTTGTTTACTATACATGTTCCCTAGGTTTTTTGAGTAAATGTCCTTCAGACTGCTGCCTATCTTATGAATCAGATGCCCATTCAAATTCTTGAATTTAAATCTTCTCTCTCTCATCGCTCTAGTTCTTCCCTTGGTTCATCTCTTCCTTCCAAAGTTTTTGGATGCATTTGCTACATTCATGTTCCAATGTCAAACCGTTCCAAGTTGGACTCCAAGGTTCTTAAATGCATTTCATTGGATATGTTCTGAATCAAAAGGGATACAAGTGTTATCATTCTTTTACTCAAAAGTGTTTTGTTTCCATAAACATTACCTTTCATGACACTGTTTTTTTCTTCTCTCCTAGTCTTCTCCATCTTTAGGGAGAAAAACATAGTATATGTAAAGATGAGGCTACCATTCTTCTCAATGTTGTATTTCTTTAATGTTGATGGATGTCATAGCATAAGGGAGCAAGAGGTTGTTTCAAAAGAGACAACACCTACTCAAAAGAAATGATGGGTGAAAGATTTTATTCATGCGTTTGTTAGAAAATAAAAAACAAAAACAAAAGATTTCTCCTAGCTCTCATTTGCCTCTCCAACAAGTTGTTTCATCTCCAGGTATTGCTCCCTCCATACTCATGATTCTCATTTGTCTTTTGCCGTTAGAAAGGGTACCTTTATTTATAGTCAACACCTCATTGCTAACTATGTATGATATACTCACCGTCTCCTGAGTTTAGGGATTTCTCCACCTTTTTGTCCTTTGTTTCTATTTCATGCAATGTTTCTCAAACTCTTCCCCAACCTTAGTGGTAAAAAGAAGAGATGCAAGCTCTTGAAAGTAAACAAAAAAACAAGACATGGGATGTCTTTAACCTTCCAAGAGGAAAAGAGCCAATTAGGTGCAGATGGGTATTTTTAGTGAAACTCCAACCAAATGGAATTGTTGAACAATATAAAGCCAAGGATACACTCATACCCATGGAATTGATTACTAGGAGACCCTTGCTCCTGTAGCAAAGATGAGTTATATTTAGGATCCTAATTTCAATTGATATAAATCAAGGCTAGCCATTGTTTCAACCAGATGTTAAGAATGTCTTTATCCATAGAGACCTTGCTCCAGATTTTCAGCTATCTATAGGAAAAAGGAAGGTGTGCCATCTTAGGAAGGCTCTCTATGGACTGAAACAATCTTTTTTAGCATGGTTTGAGAGATTTTAAGGTACAATGCTCAATAATGGTTACAGACAATGTCAAGTCAACCATACTCTCTTTCTGAAGCATCAATGGGGAAAGATTATTTCTCTCATTGTCTATGTTGATGACATTGTGGTCATGGATAATTGTAGAAACCCAAAATACGCGAATATATGATGCTCATATCATTCGTCGAGTGTAACAGGTTGCGAATGAATTCACATGATTCATTCACATGATGGATCCAGCTTCTGTGAATGAGACAAAAGTATATATTCACCACCATGATAAAGTGTGCATACTGTTCTTATTCACACATTGTAGAAACCAACATTCCCAAAACGATTTAAACTCTTTCAATGGCAGTTGTTCTATATGGCCATGACTCTCATGGGTGCCCTAAACACCCAGGAGACTAAAGGATGTGTATTTTCTCATAGAAGAAGCACCAAAAACCCAAGAAAGAAAGAAGAAAGACTATCATTCCAATATGGAACTTAAGAGCAAGATAGAATTCTTCTTTTTCAATAACTCTTCTCTAACTCATTTTCTGCATCTATAAATATCTCCAAGGTTGCACGAAATCATAACTTCGAACCCTTTAGGTCATTCACAAGCTCACAAGCTAAGGCAAGCATTACTCTTAAGATTCAAGTAAGTTCTACATTCCACAAAGTTCTTCAAGTTCAACAAATTCTCTCTCTTCTAAGAAGGCTGCAAGTTTATATTACCTCTGCATAACCCTTTAAAAAAGACAGCAAAGAAGCTTGATGAAGAAGATAGCTATGACAAGGTAATGTAAAACTTATTTATATTCAAAAATCAAAGTTTGTATTTCTATGTTCATATTAATAAAGTTAAAGAGTTCATCTTCTTCTCATTCATTCGTTTACTTTTTTATGCAACTTCTTCTTATTTTACAAGTTGTGTAACTTGGAGTTAATTAGAGGTGTATCCATTAAAAGGACAGTAATTAGCAAATCTCTCTTTAAGATTTGGAATGAAAATATCTCTTTAGATTTGGAGTATTAGTCCCCACTTATAAAAAATAATAAACTAGCCCTCAAATTGTTAGATAATTTGTTTTACTACTCAAAATTTGGTATTACAATAATGATCATTGTAAGATCAATTACTTAAAAGTTTTCTTGGGGAGGAGTTTGAAATCAAAGATTCGGGGTCTCTCAAGTACTTTGGCATTGAGGTTGCTCAATCCAAGGATGGTCACTTTCTATCAATGCAAATATATATTGGATCTTCTTCAAGACTCTAGGATGCCAAGGTGTAAGCCATGTGACACTCTCATTGAGGCAAACCATTACATGCATGCAGATGAGAGTCATAGACTTATTGATATTGGTCTTTTCAAAGATTTGTTGGGAAGTTAATTTATCTGACACTGACTAGGCTAAATATTTTTTATGCAATTGGAGTGATCAGCCAATTCATGCACACCCCATAACCAGAAATCTCAAGGTAGCATACCGCATTGTTCACTACTTTGATGAAGAGTTCGGGTCAATGACTCTTATATCGTCGGAAACATGGTGTCCAAAGTGAGGTTTTTAGTGATGCAAATTGGGCCAGATCCATGGATGATAGAAAATCTACTTTTAAGCTATTATACATTTGTTGGAGGTAACCTTGTTTCTTAATACAACAAAAAACAACCAATTGTACCGTGGTCAAGTATTGAGGCAAAGTTTCAAGTCATGACATATGAGATTTATGAGATACTATAGATACATGATTTCTTGAGAGAGTTAGAATTCTACTCTTAAGATTCCATGTGATTGTATTGCAATAACAAGGCTGCTATTAGTATTGCTCAAGATCCGGTCCAGCATGACTGAATGAAACATGTTGAAGCTAATAGACATTTCATAAAAGAGAAACTACAAACCAAGCAAATTGGTATTCCTTTTGTAAAGACTAAAGATCAGTTAATTGATGTATTCAATAAATGATTGTGTAGTCTTAGTTTTAGTAAGATTATTTGTAAGCTGGATATGTATAATATTTACATACTAGCTTGAGGGAGAGTATTGATGTATATGGGGATACAATATATAAGGGTATACTTGTATTTGGTTATATGATGGCATCCTTGTAAATATACCTTTTTATTGTCATCCATTTTAAATAAAGAGTATCATACATATGGAGGGAGTGGAATTCTTCTCTTATACGATTTTCCGCTTCTCTCTATCATACACATGGGATACAAACCAAACCTAGCACTAAAATTCACTATCTTCTTATTGTTGCTACTAACAGTCCCATCCCTCTCCACTTCTCACCCTCACCCCATGTTTTCAGCCCCAAAATATGTCACCTCTCAAAACCTTAATTTTATGATAGAAAGTATAATCGGACATCTATGATATTCATTTAAGTAAACAAATGCAAATATGGATCATATTTTTAAAGATTTGAATTCGTATCCAATATTTGATAAAGTAAACGAATGCAAATACAAATATACCTATATCCACTTTGAATTTGCTCTGTTTACAGCCCTAGTTGCTCAAGTTGGGCTTGGGTTAAATAAGCTCAAACCTCGGGTCAAGTTGGTGTGGGTTTTGGTTGGCCCTTCTACAGTTAGGGTGGGCTAAGTGGCCTGATATCCTCTGCGACGCCCCCCTCTGCGATGCACGAGGGCCAAGGCAGAGGGGGGGAATCAATTCACTTTTGGAGTTGTCACTTCACTCCCAAAAAGTGAATTGATTCCCCTCCGTCTCGGCTCCCGAGCGTCGCAGAGGGGGGCGGCACAGAGTATATCGCCCCGGGGCTAAGTTGGCTTGACAAGATTCTTTATTGCCACATGCTGCCATTCAAACCCCTTTGGAATAGGAGCTAATCACAGTGAACAGGGGGTGGGCCCATTCACTTTTGGGGGGTGATGGTACATCCAAAAGTGAATGGGCCCCACCCCCAAGGTCTTGCCTCATGTGGCGTCGCAAAGGATATCATTCCGTCTGTAGTGCCTTTAGTATACCTATCGAACCCACAAAACCCAAGTTCAAATCCAACGGCAGTTTTTGCCATGAGAACCCAGCAAATCTAATACATGAAGCACAGTTATATCTGTTTCCCTTAAACACCCACAAACTGAAGATTGGTTCCTAGAATTACGTAGCCAAAATTTTGACTATGCTTTTCTTTGGATTCACATATATTACGCAAACTTCCCTTGGATTCCAAAGCTTTAATAGCCCCAGCAAATTAAAATTCAGTTTGAGATACGACTTAATACAATAGCTCTCGTGTCAAGAGGTCAGTAGATGAATCCATCCAAACAGATCTTGTACAAATTCCAACCCCGAGCCATGATCTAAATGAAAGGAATAAATTTAACACCCTAACCATATTCAAGCTCCCTCATGTTCATCACAGTAAATCAAAGTGTAATAAAAAGACTCCTTGCCTGCTCTTTGGTTGGTATCCCTGACAAAATCTTACACAAAACCATGGCGTACAAAGAACAGACGCAGTAAAATACCTTTCCATATCTTCTAACACAAACACATTCAGTTTCTTGAACCCTAGCTCGAGCAGCATCCTACTCTCTTCAGCGCAGACACATCATCTTTGACATTTATTCTCTCTCCTTTGCTGGGGACGGCCGAAGCAGCTCCATCATCACCTGTCTCTACTGCTTTCTTGCTAACGATACGGTAGATCTGGGTCAGAACTTCAGCAAATGCATTGTCCACGTTAGTTGCTTCCAAAGCAGATGTCTCCATGAAGTAGAGGGACTCCCTCTCAGCAAAGGACTTACCATCCTCAGTAGAAACAGCAACAAGGTGACGGAGGTCAGACTTATTCCCAATGAGCATAACAACAATGTTGGGATCTGTGTGGTCCCTCAACTCCTTCAACCACCTTTCAACATTCTCAAATGTGGAGTGTCGGGTTACGTCATACACAAGCAATGCACCAACTGCTCCTCGGTAGTAAGCACTAGTAATGGCCCGGTACCTGCAAACTCAAAAAAAACAAAAATTTACAAAAGCCAACAATGTATTGTGTAATGGTCAAACTGTGAAAATGCAACAAAAATATTTCAGCAGACACAAAATAAATCAGTTTGCAGCATATGCATTCTGATTACTGTATTAAATATTAGGGAATGTATAAAAAAAACTGTATGAAACATTGTAATAATGACTTGTATCAAACCCCAGAAATACAGACCCCGACATGGTCCCCATAGCTCAGGCATGTCTTCCTTATAAGGGTGAAGTTGGGTTACTGATGAACAGGGATTGACATGGGAAAGCATAATCTAACTGGATGGGTGTAGGTAGTGCAAAAGGGAACACTAGTAACAATCTGCGAAATAAAACCTCCACAAAAAAACGCTGAGAAATAAAACTGATATTACAACTCATGTTAGGAAACAAAGAAATAGAAAATAAATGATTCATGTAGAAGAATCAAAATTCCTTCGCAAGATGGAAAGGTAAGGTACAATGGAAATGAACGCGAGGATGGGAGTGAAGAGAGAGAGATAAACATGACAAAAAACATTATATTAAAACACGTGCCTATTGGGAATGAAGATTAGTATAAAAGGCTTCAGGATTTTACTTTGTAATGGCTGGTTGCAATTAGAATTTAGAAATAAATATACTACAGCAGGTTCCAAATTTCAGCCAAGTAGTTAAGTTTCAATGTTGGGAAATTCAAGCGTAAACAAGGCTATTAATTATGGATTGAACTAAGTACATTAATGACATTCAACGAAGATTAAAATGAAAATTCCAACTCTAATATTTCGATACTCAAACAATTTTAGAATAAATGTTCAAGTAACAATTGCATGCCTTTATTCTATGTTACATTAAAGCTATTCGATACAAGAATACATTGTGATGCGGAACAATTGAAACAACTTCCAAATAACAAATAGTAATTCAGAAATAAATTTCTGGAATTTCAACCCCGGGGCAATTACGTACTTTTTTCCAAAAAAAAGTGGAAAATTACCAAAATACCAGACATGCGTTAGAAAATTCCTAGATTTTAGGGGTATTCCACGCAGACTTTCAGGATACTCTCCTCAAAATTTCATGAATTTAGGAGGCCTTCAGCTATTTAAACTAGAAAATCCCACTTAGATTATGCCCGAAAATTACAGAAACATCAAAAAATCAATCATAAATTCAATGTCGATAGAGCTATTAAAATACTGTTCTTACCTCTTCAAGTGGGGTACCAAATACCTCTCAAAATATGCCGAGAACTTGTCCAAATCAATCCTCCGAAGTATTCAAAAAAATCCCAAAAAGGTGATGTCTCAAGTGTGCTGCCAGCCACTATGTTCTCTCTCCTATTTTTTTTGGAGAGGATTTAAGAATACAATGAATACTCCAAGGGGGTCTCTCAGGGGTTAGCAACACTCTTATAACAGGGTTTGATAAAAATAAATAAATTGTTGGGGTTTTGTGACGCAAAGAATCAGATAAGGTAATGTCTAAATCTGTAAAAATCTCAGTAAAAAGCAATTGGAGAGAAACAAAAAAAGAGAATAAAGAATAGGGAATGGAAGAAGAAGAGAGAGAGAGATGAAGAAGATTGAAGAAAAGGTGATTTCCTACCTTGTAAACAAGCAGCCCACACCTAGGTGTTCAAAAAAACTCTAATTCGTTATACAAAAACTGATCCCAATCATTACAGCAAGAAGGGCTATAAACCCTTTTAAAACATTAGAATCAAAGTTCCAAAATTATCCCCCCTACTGATTCACACAACCAGCAATAGAAAATCCTCTAATTTTAAACTAAAATCATAACATAAAATGCCTACTAAACACTCCCACTTAGTAAACCCCTACTCTATGGCTATTTAAAGCTTATTAAATGTTGAATTCAAAACAAACAAAAAAAAAAAAGATCCTAAGACACCTAACTACCATGGACACCTGCTCTCTTTCTTCTTTCCTTGATAGAGCTTCGGCTTTGATTTCCAAATAGGGTAGATCTTCTCTTGGTAATGTAAAGTTACTACATCAATTCCCCCTCTCTTAGAAAACTCAACTCCGTTGAGTTGGGGTAAAGGTCCTAAAATGTCATCACCTTCTGGAATCTGATGGAGAAGAAAAGACCATGCATTCTTCTTGAGCTTCACCTCCAGTGCATCTTTGTAAGGAATCATTGTGATCTTCTTTCTACCTTGTTGGAAGGAGTAGATGTTCTTGAAACCACAGTGTTGCGCTTTCTTATCATAAAACCATGGACACCTAAGTAATATGTGACACACTTTCATAGGTAGTACATCACACATCACCTGATCAGTAAATCCCCCAAAGAATAAGTAACAAAGCATCTCTCCTGAACTGGCAAATTTGTATTATTGACCCATGCTATTTTATAGGATGAGGGATGTGGCTCCACTTTCATACCAAGGTTCTTTAGACACAACATTAGTACAACTACCCCTATTAATCACAAGAGAACACAACTGGTTGTTGCACCAAACCCTGGTTTGTAAAAGACTGTTACGCCGCCAATCCTATGTATCCTTGACCTCTTTGGTGGTCAAGACTAGACGCAATACGCACACTATATTCTCTTGATGTTTTTGACGCTGCTGCTCAAGATCTGCCTCTGCCTCTGCCTCTAAAAACATCTCTTATATCGAAACATACACCTCTGCATCCTCAGATGTAGATTGTTTGTCTGTCATCCCGATAACTCGTTGAGGACACTATGCCTACCTATGGCTAGTGCTACCACACTGGAAACAACCTGCACTATTCCTCTAAGGAGAACCCCTTGGTCTGCGAGCTTTGTAAGGTGAGGTGAGCCTATTGGTCTGGCCTGGAACTGATGATGTCCCACTAGGCTGGGATCTAAGAACTGTACGGATCAATGCTGCTCTTGGAACCTAAGACTACATGCGAGAAGAACTATGAGGGAAAGACTGTCTTTGTTGGGTTCCCTTCAAATGATCCTCTATAACGTAGACAATATGAATGACTTCGACAAGAGTAATAAGGCGAGTAGAACGCAAGTTCGCAGTAATCTGAGGACGTAAACCATGCCTACAAAGAGCAATCATGAGATCATCATCCCAACGTATCCGCAAATGTGTAGCTAGATGATGGAAGCGGCTACTATATTCCTCAACGGTAGAGGAACCCTACTGAATCTGAGTAAGCTAAAGATGGACTCTCTACCTGGCTCTTGAAATCTCAAACCTGCGCTTCATAGCTACCCTCATGTCATCCCAATGTCTAAAAGTATCCAAAGATCTGTGATCCTCTTTGCAGTTATCCCACCACATTATGGTTGTCCCCTTTAACTTAGCCTCAACATATTTCAGCCTCCTGCCTTTTGGAATATTATGGATATCAAAGAAGGATTTCACGCTGTGTAATCAATCCTAAAACACATTAATATCGCCACCACTATAAAAATCCGGCACCTCCAGGATCACATTACATCCAATGGCCTATCGGAAAACACCATGGGAGTAATCATATTCCTCTGCAAAATCTCACATAGACCTATCTCGTCCAGGACTATGCTCCAACTTATGATGAACTGTCTTCAACTAAACCTGACTATCACCATTTTCACCTGTTACACTAGGTGAAGTATTCTTATTGGTCTCTTGTTAAGGAGTTTCTTGAATAATTTTTTTCTCTTTGTCAAAACCTTAGGTTTGATTCATGTTTTTAAGAATGGCCTCCAACTGAACCCTTATGGTATCATATTTATCATCAACCTTCTTTCTCAAATTTTGGAACTCTCTTTTTAATCCTATAAGCTCAAGTGCTTACTTATCAACCACAGTATTAAGAGAGATAAGTGTTCTATCTCGTTGATTGGCCATGAAAATTTCCTTAGGATCCCAATTAGATCAAAGCAAGTTGGTTCCCTAAGCTCTGATACCAATGATGAGTGTGTGGTATCCCAAGTTCTCTCTCAACCCCTCACATGAGGTGAGTTTTTCTTTCATTTTCTCTCTTCTTTTTTCTTCTCTTTTCTCTCTTTCTTTCTTATTTCTTCTTTTCTAAAATCTCCACAGAAAGCAGTTTCTCTCCTTGGCTATTGTGTTGCATCACATTTGGTATCAAAGCTTAGGGAACTAGTTTGTTTTGATCTAGTTGGGATCCTAAGGAAATTTTTATGGCCACTCCAAGGAAAAGAATCATTACCTCTCTTAATGTTGTGGTTGATAAGCAAGCACTTAAGCTTACGGGATTGAAAAAAGAACTCTAAAATTTGAGTAAGAAAGTTTATGACAAGTATGATACCATAAGGGTTCAGCTAAGACCATTCTCAAAGCCATGAATCAAACCTAAGGTTCTGAAAAGGGAAAAGAAATTATTCAAGAAACTCCTTAGCAAAAAACCAACAAGAACGCCTCATCTAGTGTAACAGGTAGAGATGGTGACAACTAGTTTTAGTTTAAGACAGTCCATCACCGGTTGGAGCATAGTCCTGGACGGGATAGGTATGGGCGAGACTTTGCAGAGAACCATGATTACACTCATAGTGCTATCCAGCAAGCCATTTGACGTAATGTGATCCTGGAGGTGCCAGATTTTATGGTGGTGGTGATACTAATGTATTTTTGGATTGATTACACAGCATGGAGTCTTTCTTTGATTTTCATAATATTTTGGAAGGCAGGAGACTAAAATTTATTGAGGCAAAACTAAAGGAGACAGCCAAGATGTGGTAGGAAAAGGATCACAGGTTTTTGGATACTTTCAGACATTGAGATGATCGGAAGGGAAACTATGAGGCACAAGTTTAAGATTCCAAGAGCCAGGTAGAGAGCCCACCTTCAACTTACTCAAATTCAGCAGGGTTCCTCTACTGTGGAGGAATATACAAGCCGCTTTCATCATTTAGTTGCACATTCGTGGACCTGTTGGGATGATGATTTAATGATTACTCTTTATAGGTGTGGTTTACATCTTCAGATTGCAGCAACCTTGAATTTCACTCGCCTTATTACTCTTGCCGATGTCATTCATATCGCCTACGTTATAGAGGATCACTTCAAGGGAACCCAACAGAGATAGTCTTTCCCTGATAGTTCTTCCCGCATATTGTCTCAGGCTCCAAAGGCAGCATTAAGCCATACAGTTCCTAGATCCCAACCTAGTGGGACATCAGCAGTTCCAGGCCAGACCAATTGGCCCATCTCACCTTACAGAGCTCGCAGACCAGGGGATTCTCCTCAAATGAACAGTGCAGGTTGTTTCCAGTGTGGTAGCACTAGCCACAGGCAAGCATAGTGTCCTCAGCAAGTTGTCGGGATGGCATACAGATAGCCTACATCTAAGGATGACGAGAATGTATAGGTGTATGTTCCAATAGAAGAGATGTTTTAGAGGCAGAGGCAAATCTTGAGTGGCAACGTCAGGAACAGCAAGAAAATCCAGTGTGTGTATTGCACCCAGTCTTGACCACTAGGAAGGTCAAGGATACGGAGGATTGGCAGCATAGCAATCTTTTCCAGACCAATTGTGTTCTCTTGTGATTGATGGGAATAGTTGCATTAATGTTATGTCTAAAAAACCTTGGTCTGAAAGTAGAGCCACATCCCGCACCGTATAAAATAGCATGGGTCAACAACATAAACTTGTCAATCCAGAGAGATGCCTTGTTACTTTTTCTTTGGGGGATTTACTGATCAGGTGATGTGTGATGTACTATCTCTGAATGTGTGTCAAATATTACTTAGGTGTCCATGGCTTTATGACAAGAAGGCGCAACACTATAGTTTCAAAAACATATACTCCTTCCAACAGGGCAAAAAGATCACCATGATTCCTTGCAAAGATGCACTAGGGGTGAAGCTCAAGAAGAATACAGGGTCTTCTCTTCTCCATCGGATTCCAGAAGGTGATGGCATTTTAAGACCACCCCAACTCAACGTAGTTAAGTTTTCCAAGAGAGGGGGATTTGATGCAGCCGCTTTACATTACGTAGAGAAGACCTACCCTATTCAAAAACCTAAGTCAAAGCTCTATCAAGGAAAGAAGAAAGGGAGCAGGTGTCCATCGTAGTTAGGTGTCTTAGGATCTCTTTTTCGTTTTAAATTCAGCATGTAACAAGGCTTCAAATAGTCATAGAGTAGGGGTTTACAATGCAGGAGTGTTTAGGAGAAAAATTATGCATTTTATGTTATGTTTTAAGTTTAAAATTAGGGGATTTTCTATTATTGGTTGTGTGAATCAGTAAGGGGGATAATTTTGAAACTTTGGTTCTAATGTTTTAAAAGGGTTTATAACCCTACTTGCTGTAACAACTGGGATCAATTTTTGTATAATGAATTGGAGTTTTTTTTAACACCCACGTGTGGGCTGCTTGTCTTCTACCTCTTTATGATTCTAAGGTATGAAATCACATTTTCTTCAATTTTCTTCATTTATTTCTCACTTCTTCTTTCATTCCCCGTTCTTTATTCTATTTATTTGTTTCTATCCCATTGCCTTTTACTAAGATTTCTACAAATTTAGGCATTACCTTCTCTGATTCTTTGCATCACAAAACCCCAACCATTTATTTTTTTATCAAACCCTGTTATAGAAGTGTTGTCAACCCCTAGGCAACCCCTTTGGAGTATTCATTGCAATCTTAAATCACTCCCAAAAAAATAGGAGAGAGAAAACATAGTGGCTAGTGGCATACCATAAGGCATCACTTTTTTGAGATGTTTTTTGAATACTTTGGAGGATTGATCTAGGCAAGTTTTCGGCACATTTTTAAGAGGTATTTGGTACTACTTGAAGAGATAAGAACAGTATTTTAACAGCTCTACCAACATTGAATTTATAATTGATTTTCTAATGTTTTTGTAATTTTCAGGCATAATCTAAGTGGGGTTTTCCTAGTTTAAATAGCTAGAGACCTCCTAAATTCATGAAATTTTGAGGAGTGTACCCTAAAGGTTTGCGTGAAACACCCCTAAAATCTGGAAATTTTCAGACACACGTCAGGGGTACTTAGGTAATTTTCCACTTTTCTGAAAAAATTACAAAATTAACTTTGGATTGAAATTTCCAAAATTTTATTTCTGAATTACAATTTGTTATTTTGAAGTTGTTTCAATTGTTCTGCATTTGGAGAGGAAAACATGGCTACAGCCACACCTTGCGAACACCCAAATCTTCAAAAACTTGTTCATTCTTCACTCTATTCTTGATTTCTTTGCTCCCGCATCCTTTATTTAAATTATTTGAGGCTTTGGAAAATTATTCTACACCAATTTTTGTCTCTTCTCCTTTGTACTGCATCACATTGCCACTTGCAAACATTAACATTCTTTGATCTCAACCAGAAAATAAAAGATGGAATGTAGCAATTACCTTAAATGATGAATGATCTCATGATTTCAAGTTGGAAAATCTTAAAAATGGTTTCATTGACTTTTGCCTTTCTGATGGAAATTTCTGATACTCTTCTCCTTCCAAATATCCCAACATAACGCAAAAGGGATACCCTCCAAATAACCTATTCTCCTTCAACAAACATCACATATGACCAGCCAACCACAAGATCCCTACCCTCCAGGAGAGTCCAAATCAAAATGGTTTTTGAGAGGCAAAGCAAATTTATTCAAAATACCAGAAAACAGATACAAAAGTGGGCCAATAATTACATTAAGGAGATTCTCTTTCATTTACTGAGAGTCTGAGACAGTCCATCATAAGTGTATTATGCCTTACCAACATCAACATAAATAAAGTGACTTCGAAAAGAGAAAGACCGAATCAGAGAATTTTTCCCTCCTCAATTTATTGAAGAAACGGCAAATGGAATGAAAAACATAGATTTCAGATCCCATTTCAACCTCCAAGAACAACCTATAAAGGGAGACCCATTCCCACCGAAAAATTAAAAAATTATTAAAAAAAAAAGACAGAAAAGTAGAAAACACTCTTCTAAAAAATACATCCTCAACAACTTCTCATATCTCGAGGGTCCTCCCAAACATCTTCAACTCCACCGAGGAGTGTGCATGGGCCAGGCCTTAGTAGGCCTAAGGCAAGACCCATTGATTTATATAATGGGCCCAGGCCCCAAAAAACCCCAAGTCTTAAGGCCCAAGCACAGCCCACCTTAACTCTCCAGGCCTTGGGCCAGTCCTGGCAGCATGAGAAAGTTATATAAACTAAATTTTATTAAAAAAATATATATCCATCTATTGGGCATAGGCCTTGGACCAGGCCAAGGGCAGCCTGAATATGACCCAAGCTTAATCTTGGGCTTAAACTCAGGTCCAGGGCCTAGTTGAGCCTAAAAGCTTGGACCAGGCCTTCTTGGGCCAAATCTCATGCTGAGCCGGACCAGGCCAATCTCAGGCCATGAGCCTGACTTAGTCCTCCCCAAACCTAATCCCCCTTCTAAAATCACCATTGCAAGTACAAATTCCTCTCCAAACCCTTACCCTGCAACTAGACCAGGCCCAACCCACCTTACAACTCAATTTTAACATCAATGACCCATCCCCCTTTACCCAGAAGAGCATTATTGGTGAACCTGAAACTTCCAGGTAATTGTAAGAACCACCACTCATCTTCAATCCACTTCCTGCACTCCAT
>JAOXJP010233974.1:0-10233 GCA_025762735.1 Platanus orientalis | reverse complement strand
GAACCACTATAAATTCTTGTGTTGTGGTGTGTGATCTTTATGTGATTGTTCTTTACATTTCTATACTTGCAATCATTAACATTTGAACACCAAGCACATTAAGTGAGTTAAATTAAACTTGAACATAATTAATTAACTCACCCAATTAAGATTGGGGTAAAAGGAATTAAAAATCTAATTAAATCTTATTCACCCCCTTTTAGGAGTATGCACTTAGCAATTTCAATTGGTATCAGAGCCTAGGTTACTCTAATAGGACTTAACATCCCGAGTTAGATCCTATAAGGAAATCCTAAAAGAATCCTAGAAGGAAACTAGACAACTAGAGAATCTTTAGATGGCCAAGGAAGAGTCTAGTTTGTCAGTCTATACACCTCCATTCTTCAATGGAAGTGATTATGGCCTTTGAAAATCTCGTATGGAGATTTTCTTAGATGCCATGGACTATAGAGTTTGGAGTTCTGTAGTGGAAGGCTACACCACACCCTCCACTCTCAAAACTGAGTGGGGAAGATCTGAAAATGAGGCTTATAGTGCAAACCTCAAGGCACTAAATGCCATCTGTCTAGCCCTTAGTTTGGATGAACTCTATAAAATTGGTGTGTTGAGAACCGCTAAAGAAGCATGAGATCTTATTGAAAAGACCCATGAGAGTGTCTCAATTTCATCAAGAGATAAAATGTTGTTTAGTGAGGTGAACACCTCACTTAGTTCCAAAGTTCTTATGACCTTTGGTACTCCTAAGGATTCACATGATGAAAGTGAATCCGAAAGTGGTGAAGAAGGTGAGGATAAGGAAGACATCTAAGAATCCTTCAACAAACTCTATGAGGAAAACATAGAGTTGGCCAATACCATCAAGTCCTTAAAAAAAGACAATACAAGTCTAACTCAAGAAAATAAATATTTAAAAGAGTTAGAAATAGAGCTAAAAGGAAAAACTCATTCCTTAGAACTAAACCTTCATGAGATTGATGAAAATCAATCTAGATGTTTAGTTGAAAATGATGAGTACTTAAAATAAATTTTAATCTCTCAAATAAAAATGAAAAACTAAAGAAAAGAATAAGAGAGTTAGAATTGAGGTCTTTGGCTTCTAACCTAGGGGAAGAATCAAAGTTTAAAAGACAACATAAATCTCCTAGAAAAGAGACTAAGTGAGGCAAAAACATTTCTCAAACTAGAGAAAATAAACAGGAATGTAAAAAATAGGAAATTAGTTGAGGACAATGAAACCTTATCCAACAAGACTCTAGAACTTGAATAAAAAGTTAAATCTCTAGAAGAGAACAAAAAAAGTCTTGACCTCACATGTTCCGAACTTTCAAAAAGATCAATTGATCTACTTGCTCAAGTAAATGAGCTAAAAGTGCATAAGAAAAAATCTCTTAGTCTCCTTACCCAAAGAATTGTAAAATCAAAGAAAACAATGACATTGGGTAAAAAAGGAAGAGTTAGGAGAAGTTTGGGACTTAGCTCCGGGAATATCTAACCTCCTACCTATAAAAAGAGTCAAAGAATGTCTTTACAAAAGGCAAAAGTAAGTTCAATGTCTTCCCACAAGCCATGATGTATGGTGGAAGATGATATTCTTTTAAGAACAAAACTCTTAGTTATCATGAAAGAAGAAACGAAGTACCTAGTCTATTGGTAGGCTATGACTCAACCTCTAAAAGTTATAACTTAATTTCTATAAAAGCTCCAATCACATGCCACTATTGTAGATTGGATGGCCATATATGGTTTGGGTGCATCAAGAGGCAAAGGGACTTACATGCCCAAAGTCCTCAAGAGTCTAGGAGAATAAACTAAGCATATTCTCAAAAGACTCAAAATACAAGAAATCTAAAAAGAAAAATTCAATTTTTAGAACCCAAAAATCATTTTCAAAAGAAAATGAAAATGATTCACCCAAGACAAATCAAGATCTAAGAAAAATGGGACAAGAAGTGGGTGAAGAAAGATGAATTCACATCCTATTTTGGAGTGAGAGCATGTCAAGATGATATCTTGATAATGGAAATGACCCGATAAAGGTCATAAGAAAGGGGGCTTTAGATGATCCAGATTGGATATAAGCCCTATAGATAGGATTGAAATAATCCTAAAGGAATGATCCTCAAAAGATCATAAAAAAGTTAATTAGATTATCCTGGTTCAAAGAACAAAGCCAAATTAGCAATCAAGGAATATGTCATGTTGAGTGGCATCAACCTCGATTGAACACCTTAATAAGGAAGTACAAAAGGTGTTGATCATCTATGAAAATCAATTGACTAAAGGAAAATAAAATTGTCAGTTGTCCTAAGCGTGTGTGGATCCATACTAGGTAAATCTTAATTCACATACTTGGAATCTATTGTTTGAGCCAATGCAACTCAAAATCCTAAAAGCACATAGAAAATTAGCCTAAGATGTGTGCATGTGACTATTGAAAGCAGCATAGAACCTTGTTTTGGTCACTCATGAAGGAACTAGTACTATGAAGATGTCTAATATTCAAATATACACTTCACAATTTGAAACACTAAAGATGGAGGAGAATGAGGTCTCCTAATTCCATGCTAAGCTCTCAAACCTTGTAAATTCTAGGAGGAGCTTATGTGAAAAAATTTATGAAACTAAGGTCAGTAGAAAAGTACTTAGGTCTCTCCCTAAAAGATTTAGACCAAAGGTTACAGTCATTTAAGAGAATAAAGACATTGAAAGAATTAAGTTAGAAGAACTAATTGGCTCCTTTCAAACCCATGAAGCCTCCATCAATGTCATCACCAAGAAAAAGGAAATTTCCTTTAAGGTGGAAGAACCTTCCGGATCCAATGAAGAATCCAATAATGAATTAAACTTTGTGACTATAAGATTAAAAAAAGTTCTTTAGGAGGAATACTAAAGATTACTCTATGAACAAGTATGTTAGGAAAGCCTATCCTAACTTTTGGAAGAAAAATGATTCTTCGAAAGAGCCTCCCATTTTCTATGAACGCAAAGGATAATAGTATATTACCAAAGATTATAGCAATAAAAATAACAAAAAGTTAAAACCCCAAGGTAAAGCCATGGCTGCTACTTGGGATGATGATTCCCATGTATCGGAACAAGAAACTCAAAGTAATGAGGAGGATACTTCACAGGAGATCAATGCTTTCATGGCTTATGGTTCTCCCTTGAGCTCATTTCGTAATCAAAATGACTCAAGTAGTGATGATGAAGGAGATAAAGAAAATGAGTTCATCCATGATGCCTTCAATAGACTCTTCCTTCAAAGTGTTGAGATAGAGAAAAAGAACAAACAACTTAGAAAAGAATGCAAGAAAATGATCTAAAAGATTAACTCCTTGGAAGAAACAATCTCCCATCTCCAATAAGAATCTCCTATGAAAATTGGAAAAGAAAAATAACTTTCCAATGAAAACTCCTTACTTCTCGAAGTTAAAGAAGAAATGAGCTTAAAAATAACATATTTAGAAAACAAGCTTAGTGAAACAAAAACTTTTCAACGTCTCAAAAAAAGACAATAAGAGAATTGAGAAGAGGAAACTTCTTGAGTATAATGAAAAATTATTCAAAAAAATCCTAGAACTTGAGGAGAAACTCAAGTCTCTATAGAGTAGTGAGGATGAGTCAAGCAATGATGGTTCTCTCCTACTTGAATTAGAAAATCAAGTAAATACACTAAATGAGATAAACAAAGCATTGAGAACATAACTTATGCTCAAACCACAAAAAAGTCCTTAGAGTATCTCAAGAAAATCAAAGAGCTTAAGGAGGCTAAGAGGAAGTCATTGTCCAAGATAGAACAAGGAAATAAAAAAAATAGAGAAAATGTTCTCCATAGGAAAAGACCATGGTGACATGATGGACTTGGATACAATTTCAATGTCAATCGCACTTCCTCTGCACAAAAGCCTAAGAATGCTTTTGTGAAAGCTAAGGGAAAGGCTAATGCACATGCCTCGTACAAAAGCAAGGAGAAAGTGACTTCTCAAGGACCTTCTCAAAGGTCCAATAGGGTTGAGAGAAAACAAAATACATTCTTTAAGGGCAAGACACCCTTAAAGTAAGGTGGGACTTGGGAAATGCCAAAATCCCAACCTTATTCCTATGCTAAAGAGACATGGAATTATTTTCAAGTTAACAAGGCTTCTTTCTTTAGAAGATTCCAAGAGAATACCTCTACTTCTAGAAATACCAAAGGAAAAATTAGAAGAAACCCTTATCCCTCTTATACTCTATCTTCTAGGAGAAAACAATTTCAATCCTATGAACCTAGAAGAACACAACAATCCTCTCATGCTCAACCATCTATGAAGAGGCAATCATAATCATATGTTCCTAGAAGACCAAGCTTCACATGCTATTATTGTCGTCTAAAAGGGCACATGAAACGTGATTGTAGAAAGAGGATGAATGACATTGAATACCAAAAACACATAATGGAAAAAATGTCAATAAGAGAAACTATTTTCAAGATGTTAAAAATAGAAACCTTCAAAATAAGAATGATCTATCCCAACAAAAAAATATAAGAAAGTTTGGGGTATGAAGGATAAGCTTAAATGCTTAGCCATCCATACGGCTCTAAGAGATGGGAGCACTTCAAGGTGGTACCTTGATAGTTGGTGCTCTAGACACATGACCGGAGATAGGTCATTGTTTGTCTAACTTGAGGAAGCCTAAGGTGGGAGTGTTACATTTGATGATGGAGCCATGGTCAAGATTATTGGCAAGGGAACTGTAGAGGTTTCTGGTATTCACACACTCACTGATGTCTTACTTGTGCAAGGCCTAAAGCATAACCTAATTAACATAAACCAAATTTATGATAAAAGCTATGGTGTGCACTTTGTGAAGGAAAAATGTGAGATTAAGGACAAGAAAAGTGATAAAATTCTTATCAAAGGGCTAAGGACAAGAAAGAATTTATGTCATAGAACCCAACAAGCAAGAGTTGGGAGCTTGTCTTATGGATGAGACTAATCTCAAGCATCAAATGTTTGGTCTTAACACTCTCTATTGTTAAGTCATATGTATTTTATTTTTCAATCTCATGGTGAAAATATATATGTAAGGTCCATGAGTCTTATAAGCATCCTATGTGTTCCATAGAATCAACTTCAAGTAAAGAAGACAATGTGGACCAAAGACTTGAAGACCAAGATCTCAAAATACCTCGGGATATCCTCAATACCTTTAAAAAATTCAAGGTATATTCATACATGTATAAAGATGAGGAGTGTCATGAGAGTGGACCAAACTAGGCCTAGTCAAGTACAGGAAGACAAATCCTAGACCTAGAGAAGAAACTGCCACTAGTGTCTCCGATAAAGGAAGGAACTGTCACTAGTGTCTCTGGCGAGTGCTCTAGTCCAGTGTCTCCGATGGACTTTTTCTTCCAATGTCTCCAGCCAAAGATCAATTACAGTAGGGTTGATTCTATGTATTGATCAAGTCTCTTGGTAGGCTAGTATAACTATAGTAAACAACCTTAAGAGCTTCTTAGGCTAGAATTTGCATAGAAGCAATTTTGGCTCTCAAAAACTTAAATACTAAGTCTTTATCACTCCAATACAACTTGAAATAGGAATATACTAGTAGTCACTCATCTAAGTTGTGTGACTAATTATCACATAAAGATATACCAATAGTATAGCATAGACAAGCTTTTTCAAAGCTCAAAACTCCCCCAACAATGGCTAATTCAATTGATCCTCATTAGTTAGTCTTAATATAGATTAAGACCTCTATCTATAGTGAAAAATACCCTTCATTTAGAGATCCAACTGATCTTTTCAAATGGTCAAAAAATTAGTTGTTAAAAGATTTTGAAATTAAAGTTTCTATATCTGGCGTATTCGAGTACTCGGATTTCCCAGTTTGAGTGCTTAAACCATGTCCTTTGAGTGCTTAAAGAGTGTGGTTCAAGCACTTGAGTTTGGGCAATTTTTGGTGTTCCCAAATTGAGCAAGTTCAAGTGCTCAAACCTAGCCAGTTTCTTTTTTCTTGGGTTTTTTTTATTTTGAAGCATTTAAAATTTGGCTTTTGGTTTGAGGTTGAACCTAAGGTCACATATTGTTCTTTTAAGTCTTCCTAGATCCTACCTTGGTCCAATAGAGGCACTTGAACACCACATCAATTTTAGACAAGTTCCACTTGTCCTTTACATGTTTTAGCATATTGTGCATGATGTCGTAACCATTTGAAGTTCTTCAATTTGACTTGAATTGGTTTAAGTAGCTTATGGAACTTCATTGTTGATCTGGTGTTGCTTGAGCTTGGTCCTTTAATCTTTACTCTTTACAAACTCATGCACTCTTAAATACATAGACCATAGTCTATTACAATACATCTACCTTTGGCATGGAATTGACAATACATTTAGACTTAACATTGCCAAGATTGTCCATATCCATGGACTCACACTAATTACACTATGTTCAAAAGAAAAAAAAATGAACGATTTCTCTATAGAAGTCGTATCTCAAAGATATCTAATAGGGAACCGTTGCCCCTGCACCCTCCCCTTCCCCATGAGCTCAAGCAAAACTTGACCTCCACTACAAGGTGTATGAATGTTGAGGCCACACAAATAGTACACTTCAGTTAACAGTACTCTCAGTTGCTAATCAGGCTCCATCATCAACACCATGATTCCATGTCATTGATATACCAAATGATTTTGTTAACAAGTTGGAAGTGTTGCATTATAGGGAACTACATAAACTAACATGCAAAAGTTACACAAAAAGAAAAATTGTGCCAAGTGCAGGTTAAGTACTGTATAACCATAAACAATATGTGATAATAAGTTGGATCTAGAAATGGGCCATCAGATTCTATTTGAAAGGACTTGATTTCTATAGGGGTGTAAATAGGACAATTGTCATCCATTTGATCACCTATAATAAGTCATGAGTATATATATCCTAGGAGAGAAAACCACCAAGGGATCTTTTAACCTCAATTCCAAGAAAGTGGTGCAATGATCCCATCTCTTTTATAGTAAACTTGGAGCCTATTAGTTACATAAACTATAGAATGCTGAAGATGCCATCTTGCTAAGTTGGTAAAGTTTGTAGTCATACCACATACCTGGGTTCAAAACCCGTATTCACCTACAAATAAACTAACCAATAATGTTTACCTATAAAAAAACTATTGAAGGTTCTTTTGATTAGGAATCAATTAAGATGATGTCATCAACATATAGTAAGAAAACCACTAAAGCATGCTCTGAGCAACATATGAACATATTTGGATACACCATACTACAATAAAATCCAAGTGATAGAAGCAATGAGATAAAATGATTAAATAAGTCCCACATGCCCTAATTGAGCCCATGTAAAGTTTGATTAAGCTTGCAAACATAATTGGGCCAAGCTGGATCATAGAAGCCCTGGTGATTGGTCATGTAAGTAGATTATTGTAAATTCCAATGAAGGTAAATATTCTATAAGTCTATTTATATAAAATCCCATCCAAAAACCAAGACAATCCATATCATTTAGGGATTGATGATTTAGGAGAAAAAGTCACCAAAAAACCAACACCTTCAACTTGTCATAGCCTTTAGTGACAAGATGGGCTTTTAAGTGCTCCAATGAACTATCAACATCTACCTTGGTCTTATAGAATCATTTGCAACCACTTACATATAGGTAGGATTGCCTAGGTACCAAGTCCCACATATGTTTTGATGTAAGGCATCCCTTTCTTCCTCAGCATTTAGCCACCCAAGTTGCTGAAAGACTAATGGAGTATACTTGGTGTGGGCATTGGGATTCAGGCGGGGCTTGCTTCCCATGTGTTTCCTTCCTTCACTTCACCTTGTCACATAAATGGAAATGGTGGAATCGGGAATGGGTATGCTAAGGGGTTATTTCTTTCTCTTGAGAGAGGGGTAGGCAAGTCATGGTCATGGTTGGTAGCCATTTTAGGGTCCTAAGGAATCGCCACCAACTCAAATTTTACCGATGGAGTTGGGCATTAGTTGTCTCCCTCTTAGAAAGGAAATTTAGACCCTAAGGTCTAAGTAGGTTGATTCTTATACCAGTCTAGGTCACCAAAAAGTAGGGTAAACTATTGTGTTGTGGTTGGGGAAGGTGTTAAGCACTCTAGCACACCTACCTTTTTAGGGTGGCTTCTCTTATACATGTGTACTATAGCTTACTTTAGGTGGTTGTTATTAAAAGTGTGTAAAGATTGGTCATTCTGGGTAAATTCCATTCCCAACGCCTATTTAATCATTCTATCCAACACCTATTTAAGCATTTGGGTCAATGCCTGATCTAAATCAATCATTGGTACCTGAATGGGCTCGTATTAATGGGGTCATCTTAATAAATGGGTCTAGACCTTAGGTGTAAATTGGATGTAGATTTATTAGGCTTGGGGAGTCCTGTTTGGGGGTTGAGGACAAGCTCAACACCTGATTGAGACCTTGGGTACCCAATCCCTAATTGAGTAGATGTACCCATGTCTGGTCATAAAAAGGCATTTAGGTAGAAATGAGTAAAGGTCAAGGGGTTTCTCCCTTTTTAGAAATTAAACCGCCGATGTTTTTTAATTATCATAATTGAACTAAGGACATAGTCACAAGCTACCTAAATACCTGAACTTGTATGGTTTCAGGTTCTATGGTTTGTCAAGATCAAACTGTATGTATTTCTCAATTTGGGGGTGTGTGTGTATGCAAACATCTCCTTCTTACTTGGTGGTGATTGACTATTAGGGAGAGTGGTGTTAGGTTGGGTTTTTTTTCGTCATGTGAACATACTTACATAGTACTCCTTGTTGTGTAATTAAGTAAAGAAAAAGACAAGAAAATGGGCAAGCCTATTGTGTACCAAGAAGCTCTAAAAGGGGGACACATCTTGGGTTTGGCGAAGAAATGGGGGTCCAAGGTTGGAGGTCAGATATGTCCAATGCTTAACTGACATCATGGACTCCAACATTCTATCATTGAGTGTTCTAACATCTAATTATGAACAAGCATTGAAATCTAAAAAAGGTCAAACTAGAAGTCTAGCTATAGGTGATGGGTCTAGTCTAAGTCTATAGCATGTCCCTTGTTCAAATGTACCATGTAGGTTCAGTTTAGAGCCTAGAACATGTCCAACGCCTAATCTCAACTTGAGCCCTCAATGCCTAATCTCCTAAGTGTGCCCACGTCTAATCATGGATAGGCGTTTGGGCAAAAAATTGTGGCTCGCAATGGGTTAGATTTTAGATAAAGATGGATTGAAATAGATACATAAACATGAAAATTTATACAATTAAGAAAGAGATACAATGGGTAGGTCCTGCAGCTTGGCTCATGAGCCATAAGGCACACACATTGCAATTTATGGATACATATTGTAACACATAAAGAAGGCATGGCAAAGAAATTGAGGAATCTATAGCAATTATGTAGACAAGATCATGGAGAGAAGAAACATCCTAATGCATGGTAAAACATAATTAAAATATGGCAAAGGCACATTGTATGTATGTTAACAAGTTGAGACATGACATGGCATATATGGACATGGAAAATGTCATGGGAGGATTTCATGGAGAGCATGAATAGGCATTAAAATGAGTTAAGAAGCATAAAGGGTACATTTGGGTTGGGTTGGGTCCCACAGGGGCCCAACTAGAGGTTGGTGGCTAATTGTGATCCTAATAGACCCAATGCCTAATCATGATCAAGTGTCAATGCTTGACGTAGGGCAGAATATGTAGACCCAAAATATGTACTTATTTCAGTTTAGACCTCAAAGAGAGATCCAATGGCCATGGAAACTTGAGGGGAGCTAGAATATGCATTTAGAGGGATTTAAACAACAAATATATATATATATATATATATAGAGAGAGAGAGAGAGAGAGGGTGAATATGATGTATTTAAAATTCCTTTACTTCACCCTACTTCAATTTTCTATTGAAAATGTTCAACAAATGCTTGATTGTATTTACACTTAATTCTAGCTTAAATTTTTAATGGTTTGGAGTGCAATGAAATGGCTATGCTTAATTTTATATCTCAATTGATTGTAACTAAATGCAATTAATCATTAGTGATTGTCTACACAAATATTGCTAAGAGTGGCATGTCATGTGAAATTGCTAAGTGCGTAATCCTAGAGGGGGGTGAATAGGATTTAATTGAAATTTTAATTCTTTTTACCCCAATCTTAATTAGGTGAGTTAGTTAGTGATGTTCAAGTTTAATTTAACTCACTTAATGT
>JAOXJP010233973.1:0-10233 GCA_025762735.1 Platanus orientalis | reverse complement strand
TATATATAGAGAGAGAGAGAGAGAGAGAGAGAGAGAGAGGCTTAAGAAAATTTGATTAAAGCAGGGAGATATATGCAAGAATGTAGAGATAAAAGGGAATTATAAAAAAGTGTAGATTAAGCCAAGGGTTCTTTCCCGCCCCCAAAAAAAAATAATAATAATAATAATAAAAATAAAATAAAATAAAATAAAAACCCCAAGAGCATCATTAAAAAAAAAAATGTTAAGAAATCTGAATCATAGAACCTTTATTAGATTGGATAGGTGATCATTCCAGTTTTGATTTTAGCTTCCACTAAATGATTCACATCTCAATTACATTCTCTTCCACTAAAGAAGCGCTTGAGATTGTCTCCAGAATTTTAAAGTTCAGAAGATTTTGGTGGTCAACGTATCCAAATAACTCAACCGACTGATGTCTATGAATTATTTAAAACCCGAAAGAAAAGACTATCTTAATAGGAAGGTTTTGCCAGTCCGGTTGTCTACAAACAGAGACATGAAAAACTTACATATGGCTGCCAATTTCTCTATGTATTAAATTGTAGCCCTTTCATCCAGTAATCACCTATTTTAACCCCCCCGATAGAGCCCTTAACATTTAAGGTGGCTCCACCCACCCAGAGTGAATTCTTGGGTTGCAGTGCTCCCAAGACGATACATTCTCTCAACTCAACATCTTAGCCGAAAAATCAGATGTATAGATTAAAATAAAGTGGATCTTAATTAACACAAACCTCACTTGGATCCAACTCATTGGCTAATTCCAACTTCTTTAAGCTTTAATACAAAAATTGAACATATATTATATGATCTTCAAAATGGGTGAAAATATACATATTTTATGAGATCAGTGAAGTCAATCTTTCATGGAATGCCCTTAACTTAGGGAGCAAGAAGACATAGCTCAACCCGCTTTTGCATGGGGTGGGCTCCTTTGTGGAAGGGTTAGATTGGAGGTCGTGTAAAGATGTTAAAAGCGAACAAAAGCCACGTTCACTCTTTCGTTCTGTTCTTTGGAGGCTCTCCCCTCTTCCCTCTTTATTAAAATCCTATAATTATTTCAAACCATCATTATGACCTTTACTTTTTCCTACCAAAGAAGAAATAATTTATTCCTTGCTGATTATTTTAAGACTACTTTCTACATCTATGAAGCCCTCCTCCCTTCTTTAGTGAAGGAACATCGGGGAGAAATCTCTGTGATTTTGTTTCAACTTGACCGTGTAAGTTCATACATGCCTTCGTAGGTGACCCCACCTTTTGTATCTCCGATTACTTTTTAACTTTTTATGATAAACAGTAGATTTTCTTTAGGGAGGTTTGCTTAAACAGTAGCGCCAAAGGATTTACTTAAGTCAGGAATCTTTATATATATATATATATATATATGATAGATTGTGGCAAAAGGTTCTACTTGTTCATCGTATCGCTTTATGACAGCTTTAGCTAGTAATTTCTTAATATAGGTCCAAAGAATTCTTTTTTAAACGTTTTCTTAATTACACTTCTAATACATGAAATACATAACTTACGTCAATTAAATTTTGAGTCCGTAGCCCCACATAGTTTGGTTTGTGTAATGAAAAAACAACAATGAATAGCTTTTCTTCATCACAAATCCAAGGATGCATGAATCTGTTGATATCCCATATGGTTATATGGATCAACTTCTGCAACAAAAAAACTTCTAATGGTGTCGAGTCCGTTGATACGGAGTTGCAAACCTGGCTGGAGCTGGAAGAATTATTAGAAATGAAGATGGTCCATTGCGGGATTTAGAAGTTATCTGGGAAGAAACACCAACAATGTTGCTGATCGGTTGTGGGCAGCAACTCAAGATGACTTCCACCTTGCTCCTGTACATGGAATTAAAAAGGGAAGGATCTGCTATACCCAATTTGCCGGTCCCTATATGTCTACACACACAAAAATTAGGTGTATAAAGTTAAAACTGACTTATGTAGGGTTAAAATCATAAGATAGTGTTCAAATGAACATTTGCTCCGTATTTAAAAGTGGTTCCAAATTCAAAAAAATATGTGTCAGTCTGTGGTGTGGGGACACAGGGGGACAAACAAATTTTAGTGTAGCAGATCCTTTCCCAATCAGAAAACTTGAAGTTAAAAGAGACTCCTGTGATCATTAAAATTAAACAAGGTTTTAATGACATCTCACTATGTCTGTATTAGACTTCTTTTACTTCTTGATACATTTCTTTGATGGGAAACACACTTTTGCTGTCAATATCCCTTTGCTGGACACCCTTTGCTATTCATTAGATACGGATCGACCTCCTCGATTGCAAAGAAGATAAAAAACGCTCCCCTTAACTAACATTAACCACCACTCCTTGTCAGGTGGTGGGCACATCAGGGCTGACAATTAAATATGCATCCTCCCAAAAAAGTGTAAATCACTTTTCAACGCTGATATGTCCACCCCCTGATAGGGTGCGACAGGTAGCGTTAGTTAAGGAAAGTGTTCATAAACCGAGCCCCCTAGATTGACCTCGGCTGCACGTTTTCAAAAGTCCCATTTCACATTAGCAAAGGCTTGCACCCATGGATCTAAGGGTGGCAATGTTTGACACGACTTGCAAACCCGGCACAAAATTAACAATCTAGGGTTTAGTGTAATTCTGTTTCGGATCAACCTGCTTTGGCACAAGTAATAAATGAGTCGTGTTTGGGTTGACCTATATAGTAATAAATGTTTAACATGACATGAACACGACCTTTCAACACAAATTGTTACCTTTACTCACACGATCCACAAACCCAGCACATAATTAGCAGGTTAAGGTTTACTGTAATCATGTTTTAGGTCATTGATCCACTTTTGACACGATCAATAATTAAGTCGTGTTCGGATTGACCCATATAATTGTATACCCTTAACTTGACACAACACGAACCCGATCCACTAACATGATTTCCACCGCTACATGGATCCATTGGACAATTGATTAGATTGAGGAAATATGAAAAAAACAGTTTTTTTAACCACTTGGTGGGACTATCGAGTTCAAAATTTGTCACATGAGAAGAGAGCATGACACGCAGTCAAGAACCATTAACTGATTGATTGTGATCAATCATACGATGAAGAGAAAGAACATATAGAGGGTGTTTTGTAAATATATTCTGACAAACCCATACTAATTTGTCAAAAATATATTTACTAAATCACCCTCCTTATGGTGCAACAATGAAAATTCATGGGCTCATGCCCTAAAGATTTGTGAACACGAGAGAACAAGGAGAGGATGAAGCGGAGGACATGCAAGCCCTTGCAGCCTCCTAGCTAACCGTTAACTGATTGAGACGCTGTACTTCTTGGCTTCCCTCATCAAGTTTCTCGGAGGGGCGTGGGTCCCTGTTGCCCTTGCCTTCATCTTCCTGATTGTCATGTACGTGTGGCACTATGGCACACTCAAGAAGTATGAGTTTGATGTCCAAAACAAAGTCTCAATCAACTGGCTTCTCAGCTTGGGTCCCAGCCTAGGCATTGGCCTCATACACACTAAACTTGTCTCTGGGATCCCTGTGATTTTCTCCCACTTCATCACCAACCTCCCAGCCTTCCACCAGGTTTTAGTCTTCCTCTGTATCAAGTCAGTTCCTGTTCCACATGTTCTGCCTGAGGAGCGGTTCCTTCTAGGACGTATTGGCCCCAAAGAGTACAGGCTCTATAGGTGCATTGTACGTTATGGGTACCATGACACCTACAAGGACGATTAGGAATTTGAAAATGTTGACTGTTGTGGACAGGGAATCAATTAAAAATTTTAATTTACTTTTTTTTATATTACTATTCACTATTCATCATTTGCGTACTATTCATTGTTCATTGCATACTGTTCAGTGTTCATTGTGTACTGTTCATCTTTCGTGCACTATTCACCATACACTATTCATTCGCGCATTATTCACTATGTACTATTCATTCACATACTATTCATTTTCACTGTTCACAAATTTTAAATTTTGAGTTTTTGAATTTATGTTAAATGTCGATTCATCCGAGATAGAGAATGTGCCGTTTTTGCGTTTCTTGAAGATAATCGAGGCCTTCTAGTATTGTGCAAGAGATTCGGCCAAACTAACTCCGGGATACAATCTCGTTTGGATAAAACCTTTGTCTCTCTACAAAGTCGCACTTTCCAACAGAGATGAACAAGCCTTTGCCATTACTTAAAGCCCGGGGTCACTGTGTCTTTAATTCTATAAAAAATTCGGCAGCATATCTTTTAGTTAGTGTTTGAATGAAGAGTATGCTCAAGATGCTTGGTGTGTTATCACAGCACCAAGATCGAGCTAGCTCAACTCTATGAGATGTTGCTTTCTCAAGATGAGTGGAGGACCAGAGACCTCAAGGCCAAAGCCAAGTTCTCAATGGTCACAAAGAGGAGTATGTGACTGGAGACCTCAAGGCTGTAGCTGAGTTCTCAACAGTCAAAGACACCGACCAAGAAAGGGGGATGGAAAATGATGTGAATAAAAGGAATAAGAGGTGAAGAGATGGAGAGTCTGTGAGGTAGGAAGGTCTCAACCATGGAGCAAGGTTTGATTCATTAGGGATGAGGTCCCTGGTAGCAGCATCCACTCTTCCACCCACACTCTTCTGGTTCACTCTCTTCCTCTCTATCCTCACCCTTATCTAACTCACGCTCCTCTCTTTTCAAACTCTCTTCAACAGCACCCAAGTAACACACTATTTGGTTATCAACATCTACATTCTCTCTCTCTCATTCACGTCCCCTTATATAGAGGAGGGAAGTGAGGTTTATACGCCAAGTCCATTTCCATTCGCACAACGTGATGTTGGTAGTTAAGGCAAGTTGACCTCATCAACATGCCAGATGCTGGATGAAGACATGTGTGGCAGCCAATGTTTTCATAATTTGGGATGGTATGCAAATGGTGTTAGATTTGAGGAGGTTTGGAAAGCTCAAAGGGGAAGGAGATGCAGGTAGGCTTTAGGATGAGCTGGAGGTGATTCCATTCACCTAAGTGTTTCACAAGAATGGAATGATTATAGAAATCCCCAGGTGGGTCTGCGGTTGCTTTGTTTTCCATTTTGGAAATGGAAAACAGAGCATTCGCATAGCTCTTTACGTTTTCCCATTGAACCTTGAGCTGTTATGTTGGTTTCCCATTGAACCTTGAACAATCAGGTTGGGTATCTAGTCAAAATACACCTTACAGGTTTTCAAGTCCTATTCCCCTCAATGTACTAGAGGTTAAGTCCTTGCTTAGGCTTTTTGAGAGCAGGTCTACCAAGTTTTCCTTGGACTTCACATATTGTACAGCCAAAATGCGGTCAACGATAAGACCCTTCACATGATTGTGCTTCAGGCGTATGATCCTGGATTTTCCATTATAATTTTCGTTATTCGCCTTAAAGATGGCAGCTTGATTGTCATAGTAGATGGTTACGGATGGCACATGTTTGTCCCATATTGGTACGTCTACCAAGACATTTTTTAACCACTCTGCCTCTTCTCCTGCCAAAGACAGGGCTACAAACTCTAACTCCATTGAAGAATAGGTCAAACACGTTTGTCTTTTGGATTTCTAGGAGATTGCACCTCCTACTAAGGTGAAAATCTAAGCAATCACAGATTTGGAATCATCCGGATCAGAGTTCCAAGTAGCATCACTATGTCCTTCGACAACAGTGGGTTCCTTGTTGTAGCGAATTCCATAGTTCATGGTTCATTTGGATACCGTAGAACTGTATATAATGCATTCCAATGCATATTTCTTGAGTTGCTAGTATATCTACTAAGCATGCCTACTACAAAGGCGATATCAAGCCGAATGTAGTACATGATGTACATTTAGTAGTTGATAATCTGTTAGTATTTATATTGTAATACTTGACTCCCTATATTGTTCATCAACTTAAAGTTAGGATTCACTAGGGTAGATGCTGGAACGGTCTCATGCATGTCGAACTTCTTGAGTACCTTCTTAATGTAGCTGGATTGTGAAATCACAATGCCTTTATCATCTCAAATGATTTTGATTCTAAAAATCACTTCAATAACTCCTAGGTCTTTCATGTCAAACACAGATGATAGAAACCTCTTTATGTCATTGAAACAATATTCATCAGTTCCAAAGATGAGCATGTCATCCACTAGAGACTGATGATCACACATGACTCTCTTTTGGTCTTGGAGTAAATGCACATGTCTCCATCATTGGATATGAATCCATTGCCGATGAGAGTTTGTCTGAACTTGTCGTGTCATTGCTTGGGTTCTTACTTCAATCTATACAAGGATCTTATTAGCTTGCACACTTTCTTCTCTTGTCTAGACATAACAAATCCTTCAAGTTGATACACACAGATTTCTTCTTCCAATTGACCATTTAGGAAGGCAGTCTTTACATCCATCTGATGTATGATCAAGTTCTTTATAGAAACCATAGCCAACAGCAACCTAATTGTTGAGATTCTCGCAACAAGTGCATAGGTGTCAAAGAAGTCAAAGACTTTCTTCTCTTTGAACCCTTTAGCCACTAAGCGGACCTTGTATTTCTCAACTAAACCATCCGGTTTAAGCTTTTTCTTGAATATCCACTTACAACCAATTATCTTGCACCCCTGAGGGAGATTCACTAACACCCATGTGTTGTTTGACATTATGGAATGCATTTCATCTTCAATCACTTCATTCCAGAACATAGCATCATGTGACCTCATAGCTTTATCGTAGGAGAGCGGGTCTCCTTCAACAACACAAACAGAGAAATCAAGACGAAACTCATTTTCCTTTGTAATACTTCTTCGCGATAGAGGCGGAGTTGTCTTAGTTGCTTTGTCTCCTTTTTCAGAGTTTGAGACATCAACCCCCACTATTTCTAAGGTCTTCTGGAAGGGAAACACATTCTAAAAAAACTCAGCATTGGTGGATTCAACAATGGTGTGTAGACTAGGAGTCTCCACATTTAGAAATCTGTAGGCCTTGCTTGTCATGGAGTATCTAATGAAAGCACAATCAGTTCCACGTAGTCCGATCTTATAGGTATGCTTGTGTTGCAGTTCACTTGAGCTAAACATCCCCAGGTTCTAAAGTATCTCAAATTGGGCTTCCTTTCTTTCTTTATCTCATATGAAGTAATCTCAAGTTTCTTTTAAGGAACTCTATTCAGAATGTAGCAGGTAGTCAAAATGCCTCACCCCACAGGTTCAAGCATGAACCAGAGCTTATCAGCATGGTGTTAACCATTTCGGTCAATGTGCGATTCTTTCTTTCCACAATCCCGTTTTGTTGCGAAGTGTAAGGTGCTGATGTCTCTCTGTGGATACCACAGTCTTCATAGAATTTGATAAATTTATAGTCCATGTATTCGCCTCCCCTATCAGATCTCAATACCTTGATCTTTAGGTTAAGGAGATTTTCAACTTCAGCTTTATAAGATTTGAACTTTTTAAACACTTCATCTTTAGTTCTTAGTAGGTACACATAGGTGTATTTTGACGCATCATCGATGAAGGTTATGAAGTGTCTTTTTCCTCCTCTGGACAGAGTATTTGTCATCTCGTAGATGTCGGTATGTATTAGGTCTAGCACATTTAGTGATCTCTTCATGCTTTTGAATGATGTGCGTGTTACTTTGCATTTGCTCCACACAATGCATTTATCATTATTTGTATCAGTGAGATTATTAATAAGTCCCAGATTAGACATATGCTTGACCTTGTTATAATGAACATGATCTAATCTATTATGTCACAATTCACAAGACTCAATCAAGTAAGTAGAAGTAGAAGAAATTTCATTCATAACATTAAGTTTGAACATTCCAGATTTGGCAAATCATTTGCCTACAAACATTTTGTTCTTGGTAAGTACAAACTTATTAGACTCGAACACTAGCTTGAAGTCATGCTTGCTTAGTAGCAATCTAGAGACGAGGTTCTTCCTGATGTCTGGGACATGCAGGACTTTTCTAAGGGTGATTGTCTTTCCAGACATAAACCACAGTTCTATTGTGCCTTTTCCGATGACCTGGGAGTATGAGGAGTTTCCCATGAACATGTTCATACTTTCCCCCACTATTTGATAGGTAGCGAACAATAATCGATTGCCACATATGTACCTAGTGGCATCAGTGTTGATCCACCAATCAGTCTCCTCTTCTGTCATGTTGGCCTCAATCACAACAGTAGAAAGCTTGTCATCTTGGACTTTATGCTTGCCTTTGTTCTTCTTCTTGTTGCGTCGATCATCACCATGTTTGCGCTAGCAGCAAGCTCTTGCTAGGTGACCTGTCTTGCTACAGACGTAGCAGTGCATCCTGGTTCTTGTCTCTTCATAGTACTTTTCATAGGGCTTCTTATGGCCCTTATCAATCCTCTTGAAATCTTCTCTTTGGAGAGAATCAACCCTTAAGCTTGTTTTCAACAACATGAGTCTTCTTAGTTGGCTATGGCTTCTTTCCTTTCTTCCTTTCTAGCTCCTTCAACTGAAGGTGGTACATTAAAGTGTCAAGCTCCATGTCCTCAGTTTCATGCATGAGCTTGGTCTTGTAATCTTGCCATGATGGAGGCAATATGGAAATTAACCCATTGACATGAAATACAAGGTCTGGAAACATCCCTGCAGTTGTGATTGCATCGACAATCTTCTAGAAATCCTTAACTTGCTCCAGAACAGACTTGCTACTACCATCTTGAATTCTTTGTAGCTTTGTACATTGAATTTCTTGCTCCCAGCAGCTTTGCCCTTGTAGGCCTTGACTACAACATCCCACAGTTCTTTTGCAGTCTTGGTCTTCTTAACGAATTGATTGAAGAGGCTGTCAGAAAGCGCCTCCAAAATCATATGGCGGCACTTGTAGTTTGTTGCGTCCCAATTCTTGTTTACCTTAAGAGCGGCATTAATTTCATCAAGTATTGCTTCATCTTCAGATGGAATCAATGAATGTGCATCTGTTAGCACATAGTAGATATTCAGTTGTTTCAGTGTGAGCTCAATTTTCTCTTCCCATTTTGTAAAGTTCTCTCCATTGAATCGGGTAGATTCAAAGTGAAAGGTCCCTGATTACACAGAGAGAGCAAACATATCTTCAAATTGTTGACTTTTGTGGATAGGGAATCAGTAAAAATTTTAAAATTTTTATTTACTGCTCACTATTCACTATTCATCATTCGCGCACTGTCCACTGTTCATCGCGCATTGTTCATCATTCGCGCACTGTTCATTATTCATCACACATTGTTCATCTTTCGCGCACTGTTCACGGTTCATGCGCATTGTTCCTCTTTCGTGCACTATTCACCATGCACTATTCATTCACGCACTATTCACCAGACACTTCATTTTCACTGTTTACATTCACTATTCACAAAATTCAAATTTTGAGTTTTTGAATTTATGTTAAATGCTGATTCATCCGAGACAGAGAAGGTGCTATTTTCACATTTTTTGAAGATTGTCGAGGCCTTTCAGTTTTGTGCAAGGGATTCGGCCAAGCTAACTCTATGATACAATCACGCTCAGGTAGAACCTTTGTCTCTGTACGAAGTCGCAATCTCCGGTAGAGATGAACAAGCCTTTGTCGTTACTTAAAGCCCAGGATCACTATGTTTTTAATTCTATAAAAAATTTGACAGCATATCTTTTAGTTAGTGTTTGAATGAAGAGTATGCTCAAGATGCTTGGCGTGTTATCACAACACCAAGATCGAGCCAGCTCAACTCTATGTGATGTTGCTTTCTCAAGGGGAGTGGAGGACTAGAGACCTCAAGGCCAAAGCCGAGTTCTCAATGATCACAAAGAGGAGTATGTGACTGGAGACCTCAAGGCTGTAGCCGAGTTCTCAACAGTCAAAGACAACGACCAAGAAAGGGGGATGGAGAATGATGTGAATAAAAGGAATAAGAGGTGAAGAGATGGAGAGTCTGTGAGGTAGGAAGGTCTCAGCCGTGGATCAAGGCATCCACTCTTCCACCCACACTCTTCTGGTCCACTCTCTTCCTTTCTATCCTCACCCTTATCTAACTCACGCTCCTCTCTTTTCAAACTATCTTCAACAGCACCCAAGTAACACACTATTTGGTTCTCAACTTCTGCCTTTTCTCTCTCTCGTTCACATCCCCTTATATAGAGGAGGGAAGTGAGGTTCATACGCCAGGTCCATTTCCATCCGCACAACGTAATGTTGGTGGTCAAGGCAAGTTGACCTCATCAGCATGCCAAACGATGGATGAAGA
>JAOXJP010233972.1:0-10233 GCA_025762735.1 Platanus orientalis | reverse complement strand
CCCATTCACTTTTGGGGGTGATGGGACATCCCAAAAGTGAATGGGCCCCACCCCCTTGTGTCTTGCCTCACATGGTGTCGCACAAGGGGGCTTCACAGAGGATATCATGCGCTCGAGTCGTCCCTAGTTCACAAGGCCCAATCTCTAATGTGTGCACATCACGCTCTTTCCCCCGTGTTGCCCTATGTGGCAAATACCCGCAACAAACACACCTATTTCACAACAATCATGCCTAAAAAGAGAGAAATCTTAATCAAAATGGAAAAGGGAACTTCCACATTTAACTCGCGTAAAAGTGATGGGTGGAGCACTTGGCCGATCCAAAACCTTATTGCCCTTGCTTGGACTGCAAATATACACAGTTTTATCAAAGGTGGGGTCCGTTCTCACAAGTTTTCTTGGAAAAGGTTCTCTCTCTCAGGATAATGGATTTGTCAAAAGTGATATGAGTGAAAATGACCCTTTAAACTTAACTTATAACTAAGAAGCTTCATATTCGCACATAGGTCCCTTGTTTATTCATTTTTCCAAAAATCCTTTGAGAAAGTTCTAAATTATGGATTCCCCCCTTTATAGGAAATGTCTTCTTAATCATTTTGAAACACAAAGAAGGGTGCCATCGAGACCTGAGAAAGCTTCTGAATAGGATGTTGATTAAGGAGAAAGGGGTATGGCACCTCAAAACTAGTTTAGGGTCTTTGTTGTCACTGGTTCATATTAACCACGATTGGAATTTCTTAGAAGTGGTCATAGCATTCTAGGATTTCAATGACAAAAAATTTCTGTTTTGGGCAGTTCAAACTCTACCCAACCTTGGAAGAGATATAGTTCTACCTCGACCTACCATCATAGCAAAATAGTCATACCATCATTCCAATGACCAAATCATATATACTATGAATTTTAAGTCATCTTTCAAGATTGGCAGGGACCTTTTAACTAGGAGCTTAGTCTAATGAGTTTAAGAGAAGAGCCTTCATTGTTACTCTTGTCAGTCAATTGTTTTTTCCTATTGGATCCTCTTCAGTGAGGGAAATCATGATCGATGTGTTATGACAACATGGACAAAAGATGTCCATCATCCCCACTATTTTGGTAGAACTCATTTCTAGTCTTATGTATTGTGAAATAAATGGCTACATTCGTATTAGGAGCTATCATATTTTCCTTCAAGTGTGGCTGAAAGAACATTTCACCATCTTATCTAGTGTGGGCCTTAGAGCAACAATATATGGATCCCTATTTCAATATACCTTTTGAAGAAGAAAATCCTAAAGACACTTCAAAGCAGTACAAAATCATCTTAGCCATCATAAAGGACGAGCATAATATCTACACTAAGCCATGGCTCAAGATTCCCCATTCTAGGCTAGTTATCCTTGGGAGGCAATAGTTTGTGCTAACTGGCATCAAAACCTCTACACCTTATGTTTTTATTCGAGTGTTGGGTCAGTTTTCACTATTGCAAAAACTCCCCTAAGTTAAAACATTATACTGTGACATTCATGTGTTAGGCCCATCCACACCACTGCATATCTTTCAAGACTTACAGGACCTATGGTTGTCTAGTACGCATGAGTTCCTAGGATTTAGATCACTCAGGTACCCGGTACAACCAAAGAGGATGCTGCTTGGGATCAAAAAATATCTAGGAGGCTTCTTCCCCTGCCTGAGGTACAAATGCCTTAAGCACGTAAAAAGAAGAAGGTTCACCTTAGTGATTCGGAACAATGGGAAAGCCGACCAACAAAGCTTTAATGACAGTTGGAAGAGTCAAAGAAAGAGGCTATCCAAGCCCGACAAAATGCAGACAAAAATGAATCCCTTCTTGTAGAAGCTAGAACCCAAAAAGGCCAATTGGAATGAGATATCCTTAATTTGAGGATGGAGATCCAATGCCTACAAGAAGGCCATGACATTTTGGAAATGAGACTTCAAGACAAGCAACATGATCTCCATGAATGCTAGTTGTTTTATGAATATTACGTTGCATTTTAGGATTCAATGATGGCCCAAGCACAAAAACATATTATGTTTATGAATAATGAACTAGAGAAGTATAGGCCTCTAGATATGGTTGCCCCTCACCCATAAGTGAGGGGGACCACTTTAGGCTGTAAAACCATTTGGAAATGAAATAAATAAAGTTTGTGCATCTTTTCACATTTTGCGAACTTCATCCAAAGATATTAATAAAGATCTTCAAATCTCTGATTCATTAAATTTGTTAATTCTCTAATTAGTTCATCCATTCATTCATTAATTCTTTAATCAATCAATAACCCATGCTAAAAGTTAAATGTCAAATCATTTATTCTTATTATTTATTCATTTAATCCTTTCCTCATATAACCAGGAAAGATATCTAAGCCGCAAAGGAAGATAATCAAACTCATTTTTCCTTCATCCAAACTCCCATCTTCACTCTGGCCATGGCAGAAGCAACATGCACCCTTCCTTCCACTCGTTAGAGTCCTAGACGAAAGGACCAAATGATGATTCTCCCATCATGGTTTTTTCTAGAGTAGAGTATGCATAGTTGATGAAGGATATGGATTAGTTGAGAAAGAAGAATGAAGAAATAAAAGCTGCTAGAGATCCTCATACATCCCAAGATCTTCTACCACCTCTTTTTTTAGACCTCTATACCTCCTTTTACGGTTCCCCCAGCTAACCCTTTCACTGGTTTCCAATTCCATGCAAGAACCAACACTAATCCTACCTCTATGCCTAATCCTTCCAAAGCAGCACCAGAGAAGGCTCATTCCACTTCTCAGCTCACTCACAAAAAGCACACTCCTTAAGAACAACAGGGACCTCATCCCCACTTTCATTATCCTTATGGGGCTAAGCAGTATGGTCCATCACTCATGCCACAGAAGATCAACTTATCACCTAAGACTGTAGAGGTAAATCTGTACTAGGAGGAAATAGACAGGTTGAAGGAGTTTCATGAGTTTATGGGCACTAAGAGCCATAGAGTCAAGGACTTTAAGAAGTTATGTTACTTTCCTAACACTCATTTACTAGGTAAGCTAAGTCTACTAGAGTTTGAGAAGTACGATGGCCAGGAATGTCCACAAGTCCACCTGGAGTGTATTGCAACGACATGGTTGAAATTGGGCATATGACGAAAGACTTTTGGTACAATATTTTCACAAGAGTTTGACAAGATATGCTAGAGCATGATTCATTTTCCTAGATATGTATAAGCTTAAGTCTTGTAGAAACTTATCTAATGCCTTCATCTCCCAGTTTGGTTTAAACACTAAACTACTTCCTCAAAGAGTTTACTTGTTAAAGATGTCACCCAAATCAGATGAAGCGATCAGAGATTATGCCATCATTAGAGGCGCACAGCCTCCCGATTAAAGGTTCCCATTGAGGATGATCAGTTGGCCTCCACTTTTATTAAGACTCTACCTCCTGTAGATTGGATGTTCCTGGTGGCCCATGCAAAGTGAGACTTCACTAAGCTAGTTAGTGCAGCAAGAGGAATTGAAGAAGCCATTCAAGCTAGCATAGTCCTAGAAAACTTTGTGCAATTTAGTTCACCTAGTGCCCCATCTAAACCAACCTTCAAGAAGTCTGTCACAGAGAAGAAACCAACCAAAGAAGTCCATACCATATATTAGATTTCTCCACCAACCAATCCCACTATCATTACACCCTCAGCTTTCACAAAACCACCACCACCCCCATTTTGTTAGCACGCATAAACCCTGTGCAAGCCTCAAAACACAGGCCATAACAGTTTAGAAAGTTTTCACCCTTACCCATGCCATTATCTCAATGGTTTACACTTCTCCTATAGAAAGAACAACTTACTATCCCACCTGTTAGACCTCCTCCCAACTTTAACTATAATGCTTATTATGCCTACCATTAGGGTTTAGGACATGAGACAGATAGATGCGCTGCACTTAGGCACCGAGTCTAAGCCTTGCTAGACATGGGAAGAATTATGTTACAGCAAGTGGAGGAAGTCAAGGAGAGCTAGCAGAATGTGAGGGAGACACCTCTCGCTGATTATAGCAAAGCCAAAAATTCATAAGTCAATGTGATAGGGATTGAGGAGTTTGATTTTGAGCCAATTGATTTCATTTACACACTTGAGGAGCTTCAATGTTGAACATTCCCATTCCTCTTGGGAACACAAGATGTTCTGAATATTGTCAACAATGAAGAGGCTCATGTTCCCCAATGCCTATCATACCTAGATCCTCTGATCATGCCTATTCCTACTGAGCCACTATCTCTTTTGGTCTTATTTCCTCCCACATTGTCCCAACTCCAGACAATGACCCCCAAGACTTGAAGCAATTCCCTTGGACTTATACCCTAGTTGTTACCATCCTAGGTGAGGGATTCTCTAGTACAGCTCCAATAGATCAAACAGTCTATGACATCACTAGAATAGGTAAAGTCTACAAGCTAGATCATTTGAGACAATCTGACAATGGAAAAGAGAATGTAGGAGAAGTCCTAGACACAGTAATAGAGCAAACTCTATAGGAAAAGGTATAGTCTGAGTTAAAACAGAAGAGAAAATAGTTAAAGGAATTAAGAAACCAAGAGATAAAAAGTTTGAGAAATTGATATGAAAATCAGAGTTTAGTATGATAGAACAGTAGGACAAAGTGCAAGTTCAGATTTATTCAGTAAAAAAAAGTGTGAGCTCAAATTTCTATCTTGAGACTACTGTTGTCATCATAGGAGCACAATAATCAGTTCCTAAAGAATATCACCAAGGCACAAGTTCAAGTAGATTTATAGCCAGAAAAGTTTGGTGACATGGTGGGTCAAGTGATCAAGTAGTAGATAATCATTTTCATAGAAGAAGAGACACTCTAAGAAGAGCTAAATCATAATTTTCCTTTATACACCACAAGAGTTAGAAATGGCTTAGGCATCCCATTAATACTTGTTGATAACAAGTCTACCTTGAACATATGCACCATGAAAGCATTTCAATAGCTAGGGTTCTTAGAAAAGGACCTCAAGGGAAATCCCATGAATATCAAGGCATTCGATGGAACCACTCGTCAAAGACCGCAGTGGTTGAAGAACCAAAAGAATAAATCATCCAATCAAAATAAGCGATTAGTTAGTCAAAGTTCATCATATCAACCATGCCACCTCATTTTCAAAAGACCCATAGCTAGCTTCCATCTCACTTATTCTGCTAGATGAGTGAAGATGCCTACCAGCTATCACCAATGGTGAAGTTTATATAAAGGAGCTTAGCTTAGGGATTGAACACATCCGATGTGCTCCCCCACACTAGTTATCATTGTTTCAGCTTATGAAACCTATTGTAAATAAATAATGTAAATACAAAAAGGAAAAATAAAAGATAAAAAACAAAAATAGGAAAGAAATTTTGTCAAGGGTGATAAACCAATTCCATCTGTTGTTTTACACCTTATCATTTATCTGAACTACGGCTTGACTCGATCCCACATCCATGGGTACCTACGCAACTTAGGGTTTTTCCCTAAGTTCGGTTAAATCCATAAATAAATACATGTTTTCTTCAACAATCTGAGTCTCAATCATCATTTATCATCTCTCCTATATTAAGTTAAATTCTTCATACATTATATTCTCAAGATCATCATAAAATGCTCAATTCATTTATTTCATGCATTCCATTTTCTAAATTCATCTTTTCACATTCTACTCATCTCACTTCAATGCATTTCAATCTTCAAGAGCCTATTAGTTCATTCATCCACTTCAATTCAAATAAGCATTTCATTTAATGGAGCTTCTCCTCTTAACTCCTTCGCCCACATATGAACCCATTAGAGAACGATCTTAAGCTTGATGATGAGCAATTACCAAGAGATCCTAGCTTAAGAGGAACGCTACAAAAATAAGAGTTTACTAGAGGTGGACTATGTCGAGGTAATAAACCTAGGCATAACTGTTAATCCTAGTTATGATAAGATCGGTTCTCCTAGCTCAATGACCATAAGCTTTTCCTTGGTTTACTTGTGAGAATTTAAGGATGTCTTTGCTTAGACATACAAGGACATGCCTGGATTAGATAACAATCAAGTTGTGCACAAGCTACTAACATACTAGTACAACAAAAATTGAGAAGGCTGCATAACAAATGGTCCCTCAAGATTAAGGCAAAATTAGAATTGTAGCTCTAGTTTGGATTCCTTATGGTAGATTCATACTCTGAATGGATAGAAAACATAGTTCTAGTTCCAAAGAAGAATGGGGATATACAAATGTGTATAAACTTTTGGGATTTGACCAAGGGAAGTGTGAATGACGGTTTTCCACTCTTGCACATTGATGTCATGGTTGACAACACAACGGATCATGAGATGATCACTTTCATGGATGGTTTCTCAAGATACAATAAAATCAAGATGGCAAAGGAAGATAGAAAAAAGACATCATTCACCACTTTATGGGGGACATTCTACTATAAGGTCATACCCTTCGGCTAAAGAATACAAGAGTCACATATCAGAGAGTCATGACATCATTATTCCACAACATGATTCACAAGGAAATTGAGGTTTATGTGGATGAAATGATTGTCAAATCAGCAAAATCTACCAACTATGTAGCAGACTTGAAGAAGTTGTTTACAAGATTGAGGAAGTAAAAGTTTATGTTTAACCCTTCGCAATGTATTTTAGAGTAGAAAGGGGAAAGTTATCGGGTTTCATCGTGAGAACCAAAGGCATTAAGTTAAATCTAGCGAAAGCAAGAGCAATCATTGATATGGTTTTTCAAGATACAATCAAACCAAGATGGCAAAGGAAGATAGAAAAAAGACATCCTTCACCACTTTATGGGGGACATTTTGCTATAAGGTCATACCCTTCAACTAAAGAATACAAGAGTCACATATAAGAGAGTCATGACATCATTATTCCACAACATGATTCACAAGGAAATTGAGGTTTATATGCATGTGAAGATTGCCAAATCAGCAAAGGCTACCAACCATGTAGCAGATTTGAAGAAGTTATTTACAAGATTGAGGAAGTACAAGTTTATGTTTAACCCTTTGCAATGTATTTTAGAGTAGAAAGGGGGAAGTTATCGGGTTTCATCGTGAGAACAAAAAGCATTGAGGTAAATCTAGCGAAAGCAAGAGCAATCATTGATATGCCTACTCCTCAGACTGAGACCAAAGTTTAGAGATTTCTAGGTCTTATCGAGTACATTACTTAATTCATTGCTTAGCTAACACTGATATGCGAACCTATCTTCAAACTCCCTAAGAAATTCACTGCAAGAAAAAGAACTATTTACAACATCATATTTATAGCATTCTTAGAAAAACATCATGAATGATATGCTTTCTACAACAATCCTTTCTATGAACGCTATAAATAATAGAATTTTACTCGGTTTTAATGACCTTTATAAAAAAATTTGATAAAAATCTTCATATAAAATGTTTATAACATTAAATCAAACCTCATATTTTATTTCCCTTCGCATATGTTTTTTTTCAAGTGTTTCTATCTCTCCCTCTCTCTCCTATTGTGCTCTCCCACTTCGCCTCACTCTATCTCTTTCAACGTCACCACCCTCACACTAGGTTTGTTGTTTAGGATTTCCTCCTTCGAAATTCCCAGCTGAGAGTTAGTTCCTCAAATTCGAACTCCAAACCAGTGTTCTCCTCGATTGGTGATTTCAACCAAAGCGGCCAAGGAATTGAAGGACTCTTGCCTCTTCTGGGGGCCAAAGAAATCTCAATAGGATATCTCTCCCTACAGTCTTCTTCTCCTCGTAGCACAGGAACTCATTTCAAGTAAGTGCCTTGAAACCATGTATGGAGGTTTTTGTTGTTTCGGTCGCCCTTCATCCTGTATTCTCTTGTTCTCTCATTCTCTATATCAAAGAATCATTCTCCTTCAAAGGTAGATCTCTCTAGTTGTTCATCAAGTAGGAATCTTTCCAGTTGTTCGTCAAGCAAGAGAATCTCTTTTAGAGCTTTGGCAGAAAGCTTGAGAATCGCCAAGATTTGTTGCCAAAAAAATCATCAAGAAATTTGCCAAAGATTTTGATTCCTCAGGGAGGGTTCTATTGAATGGTGAGATTTCAAGTGCATGCATTGAGCCCTCCATCCCACATTGTCTCTTTAAGAACACGAGCCTCCATCTACTCTCTCTCTCTCTCTCATTTGACAGATAATTGTTCCCGATGAAGTGAATCTCTCTCATGCCTTCATCTAAATATGCTTGCAACTGAATTTTCCTCAAAAGTATTCACATCCTCCATTGAGCGAAACTATTGAAACCCTAATTAGTTCCAATCTATTTCATTTCAAATGCCTATATTTTAAATTCCAGTTTGTAATGTTTCCTTGTTATATGAATCCAGAAATCACGTTTGTGTTCTTGATTCTTAATCCATTGGTCTTTGAGTATTTATTTATCTCTAAATGTTCATGAGTATCAATTGCATTTGATTCTTTTGTGTATTGTCATCATCATCTATTTTATTCCACATTTTCTTTTCCTTTAGTACTTTTTACATCTATTTTTGCTTTCTTGTTTAGGTGGGTGACTTGTCTACCAAAGTGCTAAGAAGAGGGCTAGCTAACCCAAGTGTCATGTTACCGGAAAGGGAATCCAAGGGGTAAGCATTCATGTTCTATTCACCTATTTTTGCTAAATAAAAAACCTGCCAAGATTTTTTTGTTGGATGTCAAATATAACTTCAATTGCTATTTCTCTTGATACTGCACAATACAAATTAGTAGTTTCTCTAAACTCATTTAAGGAATTAAAGTTTCTACCCTTTTGTCCTTTGTTAGTGAATGAAGTCATTGGGATTTGAGAATGGGTGCAATAGTCCCTCAAATAGAAGTGCTTGAAAATTGTTTCGAACTCAATTTTCAACATGGTATAGAGCCTAACATCATGTGGCATTCACAAAATACATTCCTTGCTACCGCCCTTCTAGAAAAAGGGGCAGAATAAATTAGTCATAAAGTCAATAAAAATGGCCATAGGCATAGTTTGAGTTTCATTTGGAATTATCAATCTTCTTTGCTTTAGCCATACCAAAATGGATAGTGATTGACTACCATTATGGCACTACTTACTCCATTTTTTTCTTTTTAAGCTTATTTCTCCTTAGATTCCACAGCTGAACAGGTCATTCAATGTTGATGTTGAACAAGTTAGAATGGTTGTCAGATTTTGAATTGATATTCTATTGTCACACTTGTTCTTAGTTTTATAGAATGTATTTTTCCTCTTCTTTTTCTGAAAGCTAATAGGGTTCTTAGAGTGGCAGAATGCCGTTTTCTTCTTCTTTTGGTTAGTGGCAGAATGCTTTGTCCCTCTAATTTTATTTTCTTGTTAGAAGGTGGCACTTGACCTGATATATCTCATAATTCTTGAAGCATTTTTAGGCCAGGCTGAACTAATACGTATCATGTTCTTCACCCTCCTATCAGTTCAACATATTAAATTAAGTTAAAAACATGGCTGTAGTAATGATTAATATGAAGTTGCATCTAATCCAAGAACTTGTAGACCGAGGTTTGCAAATGCATATTGCATCAGAGTTTTGTTATTCTTTCTAAAGTCCGTCCAGCAGAAATACATTTTAAACAGTTCTTCATGCACACTCTTACTACAAATTTCTTGATCATATATAGCGTTGAAGTGAAATCTATTTGATCTACTCGAGTATTAGACTCTCCAAAACTGATTCACAATAATTCCTGAGTGTGTTTTGTCAGACACTACTTTAACCCACCAAAAAGAGGGTTCTAGACCATACAAAACAGATTCAGAAAAGTTTCCATGCATAATTTGTCTTTGACAGCGATCCTCGAAATAATTGTCATTATGGAAGTGTACACATAATGTCCCAGAGATCGAACAATACAGGCCAATGAGTTTATTGGATCTTGGTGCCCAATCCCAACATCTAGGACTCAACCATGTCACTTCTTTTTAGACTTGGTAGTCTCAACATCTAATATTTTCACATAAAATCTTAAGATTCTATATTGGAAGTATAATTTAGATAAATTGATATGGAATTTGAATACTGGATTAACCTGGCTGTTAAGTAGAAGCATCACCTTCAGCTCAAAACTGATCAACAAGTTTGAGGCTTGCAAATAATACCATGACCATAGACATATACGTGTGAGAATCTACGTTGAAATGGTACCTTGATTACATGAATGCTACAAGTCTGCAATTATACGAGTACTCGCCTAGGTTATAG
>JAOXJP010233971.1:0-10234 GCA_025762735.1 Platanus orientalis | reverse complement strand
TGATTATTGAGTTATAATGCAAAGAATATTCTTTTCCTTTAAATTCTTCATGGATGTATGTTGAGTATGGTTTTAATTATGTTTTCTCCATGATTCAACTTAATTTCTAGATTATTTCTCATATTTTCAATTGTAGGATATCTTACTCTCTATTATTTACTACATATTTACATTGAATTATTTGATCCTATATTTTTAAAGCTAGGAAGAGCATGACTTTAGCTTTCTAAAAAGGACTAATTGAAGATTTTCCAGAATGTTATATTGGTTTCGAACCATTATGAAGTATGTGGAAAAATTATAAAATGGATTAAGGTTTATAAGTTCCATAGAGTGGATTCTAGGACTTAGAATTTTTTCTTCCTTAAGGTTTTCTAATTAGTTTTTTCCCTTGCTCATTTATTATTTGCATGTTTAATTGAATCAGTTTTAATTAAGATAATCTCAAATCTTTTGACTAGACTAGGGTTTAGTAAAGCTAATTGGAATAAATTTGCTGCTTTGAGATTATTCACTCAAGTCCCTATGGGTTTGACCTCCACTTACTAGAACTATACTAATGAATAGATCTGTGCACTTGCGAGTATAATAAAATTGACAATAGTAACACCTGAGAGTTGTGCCTCTTATGTGCGATCGGTCACACCACCTAGGAGTTCTATGATCAGTCATGGAGGGTTTGTGACTGGTTACACCTGGATTTTGCTGAATTTTTGGGTTTCTTCACCTTAGGTTTCCAAAGTCTAACCCAAGTAGTTCAATGGTCCTCTAATTTATTCCAAATTATGTTTAGGTCTGTCTAAAATATGTAAAATGATAATTTTATCCTAACATGTGCTAAATTATATTTTTACCTTTTAGGTGCAATGCGGGGTGTTACAATAACATTTTCTAATATTCACCCAAAAATACCTTTTCTAACTATTCGTGCATTTTATTTATTTCATGTGGTCGCTCTATTTTTCCCAATTCACTCCATCTCTCTAATCGAGCATAGGAAGAATCGGGCTGAAAGATACTCAAAAGCCTTGATTTATATAACTGATCTTCCCCTTACAAATTCCACCTTTATTTCTTCGAAGATCGCTCACTTTAGTCTCTATTTCATTCTACGTTTCTATGGCTGAGGGATTGCATTTGCTTCCCTCCTTTAAAGGTCTGCCTAATTCTCTTTTTTTCTAATCATTTTAGATTCGATGATCTTAGTTTTGCTGAATTTTTTCTTTATTGTTTTAAAATTTCAATCAAGAACTGTTGAACGTGAAGCAACGGATACTCCTGTTTGGTTTTTATTTCCCTCTCAATTTATTTTGGTTCTATTTGTTTTTGTTTTTTTTTTTTTTTTTTTTTTTTTTTTTTTTTTTTTTTTTTTTACAGCGAGTAAGAGATGATTCATCAGTTCATGAAGCCCCTTCTCATGTCCACGCTCATGCCCTTTCTTTCTCAACCTTTCTCTTGATCTGATTCTGGTAAGTCGATCATTATCATCTTCTTCTTCTCTGTTTTTGTTTTGTTTTGTTTTTTTTCAACCATTTTTTCAGCCCCTTCTCACACCTACAACCTCTCTCTTCTTCTCTTCACTGATTTTCCATCAAGAACCCAAGAAACCAATCTTTCAAACCTAGCAACCTATTGCGCCATTAAATATGTGAAGACAATCCCATGAATCCAACCGTTATCCCCTATCATGTATACCTTGTGACGGACCTTGTTCGAGTCTAGCTCTGATTAAACCTGCTTGAGTATGGTCTACGTTAAGTTGAGGGTATCCCAATATGGTCAATAGCTTAACTACAAGACCAACTTGAACCAATATGTAGGGTTAATCCCGAGTAACCCATTGAGTTTGAGGCTTTGGACAAGCATATCTAGTCTGAGCTGATTATCCCAAGCAATCCTGGGTTTCGTTGTAGGGGAGACGTAGTGTATCAACTCTTACCAACCCCATACGACCCATTGCCACTCATTTTATGCTCATTAAATTTGATTGCTTTGTTGGGCTCAAGATGATGTGGGTGTGTTTATCTTATGGCATTTCTTTTGCCGTTGATTTTGGATAAGGTTGGTAGTTTCATTCCTTGGTGGGGTTCAGGGAAACAAACCATAAATTAGAAAATGCAATAAAGACTACATTAGTGTGATTGTTCCCTCAAAGCCTAAGGTTTAAAGCAGCCTTCGGCTTCACCACAACCCATGATAGACTTAGTGGCCATCAGCTTCTACAGCTATCACATTATGACCCTACAGAACAAAACCATGTTACGCCCCTGCAAAACAAAACCCAATCTCTTCTTAACAAGGACTCAAAATTGAACACCAACAATTATTTATTTATTTATTTGTTCTCTTTAAATCTAGTATATTTGTTTTTTATTATTTTCAAGCTCATTAAAATAATTTTTCTTTTCTCTCATTATTTAGAATTCTTAAACTGGTCTTTAATGAAGTTTAGAGAAAAGGTTAATTGTATCTATTCAAGACCACATTTTAGGTGATTAAAGGACCATTGAGAGTCACCTTTATTTCAAAATTCATTGTTGATAGAGAAGTCAAGCTTGAAATCCCTAGACGATATGTTTCCCCGGATCTAGTGTTATAAAATGGGGAGAGCATCACAAATTTATTGCGTTACAAACACCAGCTTCTATGCTGGGTGAAAAGCAATTGAAAATTGTTTCTTCCTTGTAGCAAAAGTGACTAAAAAATAATAGAAAACATAAAATGAACTTTAGTAGAGCAAATGTGCAAGTAAAAATGTCATGGCGTGCTTATTGTACATCAATGTTTAATTAAAGACCTTATGAAAGAAGAATTCTAATATATCTGAGGTTCTCCCACCAAAGGTTTGAAAGACAAGCCAGAGCTTGTTCATAGGTGCTCTTGTAGCCTTGTGGTTACCCATCATACTAGTTTTTGGCCTTTGCAATAACTTAGGTTGGATTCACCTAGTGATTGGTCCTGGTGTGCTTGGATGTAGTGGTTTAGGACCATTGTAGGGGGGTCATGTAGCTTACATTCTGTAAATACACTCTAAATTAGGTACTAGTAGGAAACAAGGATGGTGAATGAAAATAAAATAAAGATTGAAAATGTTAATTTTATTTTTTTAAAATAAAAAGAATATAATAAAAATTATTTATCGGTTGTAATTTGCTTTGAATAAGAAAAGAAAACAAGAAAAAATAAAGAAATAAAGTAGATTTTCTTTTCTTAAAAACAAGGCTGGAGATTTTTCTTTAGAATGGTTATAGATAAATTTCATTCACCAATTACTCTTTTGGAGAGAATTTCTTTCTATCTTCTATATCTTCTTCTTGATGTTTGTCTACAGAACAGAAAACATATGAGAAGTATGAAATAATTGGAAAAAAAATTAAGAAATTTAAGGGACTCAAGTGAATATTACAATAAGCATTTGTAAGAAAGGTGCAAAGACGTGCAAGGTTGAAATACCAATGTTATTGCAAACCGTATTTCGTAGCTAGCTTTTGTGTGTCCTTTGTAATAGAATTTTGCAATGTAGTATGGTGTGGGTCTTGCACTATGTTATAGCTGGCATTTAGAATTCAGTTTGGGATATATGTTTAGGTTGAGTTGTCAGCTTAAGCTTAACATATACTTTTGTCCCAGACAGCTTGGAAGAAAATAACTATTGTCATATCTATATATATATATATATATATTGGATTTAAGGTTACTATTAGATCTTAGCATAAAGTGGTTGATGGATATTTATGTATATATCATATATATTTGTAAATGAAGAGGATGTTTATAATGGGAGGCACTTTGATTGTAATTTCTCTATGTGGAGAAGGATGGGACTCCCTATATATATATAATGCTTAGTAATTTTGTACGTTTTAATGGATGGATTGAAGTGCTTTGGTTTGTTCTTTGACAGATTGATCTTTATAGGTTCTAATGCAAAACTATATTTTCTTTATGTTTTACATATGGATGGTTTATTTTGTTATCATGTAGGGTGTTTTTCTAAAATGGCTAGTGATTCAAACATTACTTCCACTCCCACTCTCACATCTACTCTATCGATAATCCCATTGCTAATGTTCCTCTTTTATCCCCACATATTTATTTATTTCCCTGCAATTAGCTAACTTCAGAATATTGAGATTCAAATATTTGCTTCATTAATGAGGAGAGTCCCTACGTTTAGTCATGTCGCTAAAAAATTAATAGGAAACTAAGGTTGTTGTTCATTTAGTTTTTTTTTTTCTCATTTGTTTTTGCTTTCTTGTTTAGGTGGGTGACTTGTCTACCAGAGTGCTAAGAAGAGTGCTAGTAGGCCCAAGTGTCCTGTTAAAGGAAAGAATTGTCTTTTAGAAAGTTATCTCTGTGTGTTACTTTCTCAAAATTGGGTTTGATATATTTAGTTGAATCTCAAACAAATGGATAGAAGTTGGATGAAAAAGAATAGTTTCTAATGAATACTTGGAAGGGGTTGATCAATTTCTCAATTTTGCAATATTCATGAAAGCATCTCATGATGGAAATATTTTATGCCCATGTATAAAATGTGTCAATGCAAATTGGAAGAATCGATCAAATGTTTATGACCATTTAGTGTGTAATGGGTTCATTAAGAATTATAATCGTCGGTTCTATCATGGGGAATCTCTTTCAGCATCTACAACTACTACTGAAACTCATGTACAACAAAACATGTAAATGCACGACATGCATGGGTTGGTAAATGATTTGTTTGTCATGCATAGAGAAGAACATACAGTAGATGAAGAATTCCCATTGAACCAACACTTTCAAGAAGGGCCTAATGTAGAAGCAAAAACATTTTACAACTTGCTTAAAGATGTTGATCAAGAATCGTATCCAAGATGCAAGAGTTTTAGCAAGCTCTCATTCATTATACATCTATTTTATTTAAAGTATGTTAATGGATGGAGTGGAAAATCCTTCACCATGTTGCTTGAGTTGTTTATAAAGGCATTTTCTTTGGATGGAACCTTACCGAAGTCAACATATCAAGCCAAAATGTACCTAAGAAAACTAGGTCTTGGATATAAAAAGATACATGCTTGTCTAAACAATTGTATGTTGTATTGGAAAGATAAAGGAGATGAAGAAGTATGTCCTATACGTGGTGCTTCTAAGTGGCAGACATGTCAAAAAATCATGAGAAAGCACCAGAGAAGATGAGCATAGAGGAATCTGCACTAAAAATGAAAGTGTTTGAAAATTTTCAAATAGGGGGGGGGGGAGGCAAGGGCCCACCTAGCCTTATCTATTAAAAACGGGGAACAATCTTAGCTATTTGATGCTAGGCCATTAAGTCCTGATTGTTCGATGTGGAAACGTGCGGGAAAACTTGACACATGAGAAGATGTTTTGTAATTGCCACAATGTGTGCGACACAACAAATACACCCTTAACACATCCCGAAAAAAGTAACCGCCGAAAACCAAAATGCACCAACGTGTCATCCTTCGCCAAGTAGCGGTCTAAATTCCCTTCTCTAGGTCAGCACCCAACTCGGGATTAGGGGGAATTGGTAGGTATCTCAGCGTACTTCGTCAGCTCGGCATATAAGATTGGCTTGGCATATCTACTTAGGTCAATAAGGCCAACCTGAGGCTTGCATAAATGCCCCGCTACATGGACATAAACCAGCCCGCCGTGACTGCCGACCTCTTCAACCAAATAGGGAAGGGAAATAACTACTTTGAGATATATTCCGAGGATTAAGCAACATATCTAGAATGACCAGCTAGATGGCGTTACATTCAAAAATGACCAACTAGCAAACATCATGATCTTAGCCCAATCAACAGATTTAGAAAGGACAATCGTCAAATACCATGGCCAACAATCTGACCGATAATCAAACACCAAAATCTCTTCCCAGACTGAAAATCCAGGAGAAAATCCTTTGCCACATGCCACTCCAACTTTATAAAATTACTATATGTAGCTCTCCAAAGGTATGAGAAATCTGTAATGCCCCCAAACCTGAACTTGGATATGGGATCCGTAAGTGCCCCAGATTTAGATCATTACATTAATTAGATCACTAATGTTCATAATCCGACAATCATAATTCAATAGCCATAATCACATTCTAAGTTCGATAATTACATAAACATGTTCATATTCAATAAAGCACAATAGTCCAATAAACAATAAGTCACAACGGAAATAATGCTATAATCTCTAATATAAATCCAAAATAGTAAAAATGACAATTTACATTAATGGGGTGCCCTCTCACCCAAATCACAATCAAGGGAAATGAATATACAATATTCCAATAGCATGGACCCAAAATAAAGGGTCCTAAAAATAAGTCTGAAACAAATACGAAGAATAAAAATAAAAGGTTGAGAACGTCATAACAAGTCTCTAGAATGGAGAACCTGCAATCATAGTCAGTCTGAAAAACAAAACGGTTGGGTTAGTCTTAACCTCTAAGCAATCTAACTAACTATAGATAATATGAAGCAAAACATAAATCTAAGTACTAGCATGTCCAAAGGTCAATACAGAACTAAGTAGAGATCGAAGTAATAAACATAATTATGCTAGTACAAATTGAATAATAATCAAATATCAAACTAAAGTCGAAGGTCCCATGCAACATTCTAAGTTCAAAAGAAGAATTCTGACTTCACAATAGGGAGTTCAGTGTTAAATACCGAATAAGAATCAATGTCTAAATTAGTAATTCCATACATACTCAAAGCTTATGAGTTTAATGACATATGTTAGTTTCAAAATGTTTGAGGTTCAATGATTTAGAGTGTTCAGAGTTTAATGTTTCAAAATGTCCGAAGTTCACATGGTTCAAAGTGTTTGAAGTTCAATTTCAAAGTGTTCGGAGTTCAATAATTCAAATTATTCAAACTTCGATGTTTGGAAGGTTTAATATAAAGCATTTGTATGCTTTTGACAAACCCATGAGTAGGATCCAAATCTCATGTTAAACCCCATGAGTAGGGCCAACGTCTTTGTTGTAACCCCAAGGGTAGGGTCTTGATCTTCTAATAGTTCTCAAAAGTAGGGCTAATATCTATGAACCAAAGAGCATGTCCAAAGTGCTTTCTCACACTTAGCCTTGTGAGTAAGTCTAAAGAGTCAAAGAACATACTTAGCCTGGTGTTAAGGCTCACATAGTCAATGGTCACACTTAGTCTTATGATAGGTCCCAAAATGGGTCAAAGATTCGAAATCCAATAGGGCTTACATCAATAAGTTCGAAGGTTCACATGGTTTTGATAATCAAAATATTTTTATAATACATAAAATGAACATAGGCATAGCATAGTCATGATTTAATAATTTCAAATTAACATAATTCAGTTATATTCGATATTAGTACATGATTCAATATTCATAAGACCATAATCATAATAATTTATTAGATTTCACACAAAATCAATGGTTCTAAGAATGAAATAGGATTCGATTGTTCACATAGCTCATATGATGATGTAAGAAACATAGAACTCAATAGACTCAAAGAGTTCAATACAAATTTATAGAAATTGAGAAGTCCAAATGATTTTTCAATGAACCTAATCATAGAGATTAACCAAATATCACTTCTAATGTTTCATACAAAAGGAAAAATAAGATTTTTATCAATTTGACCACTAATAGTGTAGATCTTGAAGGATTCACAACGTCACATGATTTTCAATGATTTACATAGGGAAAATTTAGATTTCACATTATCTAAATGATTTCATGAAGGAAATCAGTCCACACAAGTTTAAGAACAATTATCTTTTACAAAATAGGTGTACATCTAAAGATCAAAAAAGATTCAATGGTTTAAAGCATAGATCTACAAAATTTTCAGAAGTTCAAATAAAAAATGGGTTAATACTAAGCATAAAGAGAAAAATATTTACTAAGCAAGCTAGAATTCATAAATCTAGCATGGTTCAATGGATTGAATTCAAGGATTTCTAATAATCTGAATGGATTCCATGGATAACATCATATAATCTGAAAATCAATAGAGGAAAACACATCACATCACCCATAGTAAACAAGATTACTTATAATCTCTTCAATTCCTTGTTTTTTGCCAAAGCTTTTTCACTTCAATCACTCAAATCCACATTGTTCTACAATATTAGAGTAGATCTAACATCAAATGAATGAAACTAAGAAGTTCATGAAATAAAATCACTTACCCTAACAAAAATTCCTAAAAATGAGTTGAACTTACCAAATTAGGGATCGAAGAATTTCCACTTTTTCCTCCCAAAGCTCTCAAATCTCTCTTCCTTTTTATGTTCAAAAAGGCGTAATAGAATCAAATGAAGTCATAATATGATTATATTTCGTCACAAACAAGATCCCACTCATGTGGGGGTCGAATGAGAAAAAGCTATGTATGTCACTTTTCTTGCGACTTGAGTCATGAGTTGAGTGTGATGGGTCACGATTATGATTGATCACAGAGTTTGTTATCAGTCACGATTGTGATCAACGATGGGATTTGTGATTAGTCACATGTAGGTTTGAGTAACACCCGAGAGTTGTGACTCTTATGTGTGATCGGTCTCACTTGGGAGTTTTGTGATCGATCACAAGGTTTGTGATCAGTCACGCCTGAATTTTGCTAAATTCTCTGGTATTCTTCAACTTGGGTCTTTAAAGACCAATCCAAGTGGTTCAATGGTCCAATAACTTATTCTAAACCATGTCTAGCTCCCTTGAACATTGAGGATGGTCCTCCGGCTTGAAGTTTGAAAAATGTTCAAATTTACATGGTGTCGGATCCAAATTCTCTACATTTTCCTAATTAAGGTGCAGGGTGTAACAAAATATCCTATGAAGATTCTACTCTTAATTTATGTTGCGAAGCCATCTCTGACTTTGACATCAAAGAAACTTAGTTTGACACTACACTGGTTACCAACCTGAGTTCCTTCATCCTTATTCGTGTTTGTAGGTGTTTGGTAATCTGACCGACCATGCAACCAGCTATATCATCAGCAATAGAATGGGATAAACAAATAAATCATCTTGCCCATTTGGGGTGGTTTTGATATGAAGCACTTAGGTTTGTGTTTAAGCTTGGTTGGTTTGCAACAAGCTGTAGACATTGTTAAGGAGTGAATGTTCTACTCCCAAATTGTCTAGTCCCCCATGTTCCCAGCCACAAATTTTGGCACATGATGCTTTTTTTTAAAACTGTTTTTTATGGTTTTAACCTTATACACTCTAGCCTTTGTGTATGGGAACTAGGGGGAGTAGAGACAATTTGGAAATAGAACATTTTCTCTTAGGGTTTTAATGTTAAACCCTATCTCTTACCTAAGGCTGTCAACGGTTGAATACGAATCAAATATAGGCATATTCGTATTTGTATTCATTTATAATCAAATATCGGATCGGATTTGAATATTTTAGGGATATTTACGAAAGCAATAAGGACCTAGGAATTATAGAGATAGGAGAATTGATAGATCGATGAGAGAATGGAGAACTGCTTAGTGGTAGCGTTCTTTCATTCAAATTGAGAATCGGAGATGATAAATGGATTAAGGTTAATGTTATGGTATTCATATGGTGTATTCTACATAACATGTCCTACAACATTATAATATAAATATTAATTTCAATTTATTCGGATATTTAGTCAAATAATCGAATCGGATATAGATGCATTCAAATTGAATATTAGTGGATCAAACATTAATTGAATACGGATAATAGTCTGATTGTTGACAGCCCTACTCTTACCCGTTTCTATCCTATTTCTCACTATCTTTTGCCTTGCCATTCCCCAATCAAGCTGACTTATCTCTTGCCTATGGTGGACTAGGAGAGCATTGAACTTTAGTCAATTTAGTTGGGGTGGGGTCAAGTTTGTACCAAACACAACCCATTTCCATGCAAATACTTGATTAGGATGCTTCTATACTTTTTTAGGGTGTCTTTGGTAATAAGAGCTCATTTTAGCTCAAGCAAGAAAAAAACCATATTTTTATTCCCTAAATTATAATAGAAGCAAAAGGTGTACATTTGGGATGTGTCACACGTAACCCTAAAACCAATCACAACCTTTCAAAAAAATTAAACAAAAAAATGTAAAATAAAATCGATATTAATTGGCTAAGAATTGCTTACTAAAGTTCAAACTGTCTCATTTTAAGAGTCTCAATCTGTTGAAACAGCTTTTTCAGCATCTTTGCTGAAAAGCGAATCATAACATGCCACCTATACCCATTTTAAATGAGAC
>JAOXJP010233970.1:0-10234 GCA_025762735.1 Platanus orientalis | reverse complement strand
ATGTTTTGTAATGGATTTAAATGAATATTTAAAACAAAATTACTCTCCTCTTCTCCAAATGGGTGAAGGTGTTTCTTCATCAAGTTTTTCCTAAACTTGATCCTAGGTTGGTAATTTCCTAAGGAGGATTGGTGATTTTTCTTAAGGTATCTATACTTTATCTCTTTATTTCTTCTTCTCCTTCATCTTCTTCATCTCTTTTATATTTTTCTGGTTTTCCCCCTTCTATTCTCGTCTTTTCTTGATTTTTATTTTAAAGTTTTATTCTTTAATCAATCTATTTACCATCCATACAAGTTTCTTGAGGTTTTTCTTTGATTTCATATAGTTTTTGATCCATCTTCCACCTTTAATTTTCTGGTTTCTTGAATTTTAAGATCCTACAGTCTGAAATACCCAACCATCCTTTATCTATGAGGAAGAATAAATCAAATTAAACAAAAATAAAAAGTGATGCAACACAATAGAGAAGATACCAAAACTTGACGTAGGATATTCCAAGGCCCTCAAATAAGTTGTCAAATTAAAAATGTGGAAGCAAATAGTTCAAGAATCAGAATTTTAGAACACAAGTAGCCATAAAATTAAGAAATTTGGTAAATAGAATCAAATAAAAGAAGTTAGAATGAATTAGGAGAGAAAATAAGTAGAAAGAGTTAGAAACGGTATTTCTGTAATTTTGGACATATAATCCAAAAATTACCAAAATGCCCTTTGGATGTGTTAGGAAATTCCAAAAATTTTAGTGTAGTTTCTTACGTGTACGAAGGTCCTCCAAATTTCATGATATCCAGATAAGATTTGCTAGATCTAATCATGAAATTTCAGTTAACTCAAATCTCCTTTAATGGGGGTTTATGAAAACAGAAAGGAATCTTTGAATTTTAAGGAGGAAGAAGAAAGTAGGATAGAAAGAGTGGATGTTCACGAGGGTTTATGCTCTTGCTTCGATTGTCAATAGGGAGGAGTTTTGGGAGGAGCTAAAGGGGATCAAGTTTAGATGTTCGGGGCCTTGGGTGGTTGGAGGGGACTTTGATATCATTCGTTTCATCCATGGGAAGAACTCAAGAGGCAGGATAACTCGCAACATGAGGGACTTTGATGATTTTGTTAGAATGGGGTGTTTGCGGGATAATCCTCTTTCTAATGCCAAATTCACATGGACTAATGGTCAAGACAATCCCATTTTGAGTAGACTTGATCGTTTCCTAGTTACGGGAGATTGGGAGGAGTTGTACCCTTAGTTTTTTCAAGAAGTCCAAACAAAACTTACTTCTGATCATTGGCTGGTGGTTTTGCATACTAATATGCATAGTTTTGGGTCCAAGCCTTTTAGATTTGAAAATATGTGGTCTACTCACTCGACTTTCCTCGATCTTATCTCCAAGTGGTGGAACAAGTGTGAAGTGGGGGGGTTGTTTCATGAGGAAGTTAGGGTATGTTAAAGATAAGCTGCGGGTGTGGAACAAAACCACCTTTGGAAATGTTAAGGAAAATATCCAAAAGCTTAATTTCGACTTGGCGGCTATAGACCAAACTCTTGAAAAATCTCATGGCGGCTTTGAGGAGCTCCATCGTAGAAGAAAGGAAATTTTATTGGAGTTGGAAAGGAACATCAAAGCGGAAGAAATATTTTGGCATAAAAAATCTAAGCAAGTTTGGCTTAGTGAGGTTGATAAGAATACAAGCTACTTTCATAAGTTGGCAAATGGGGGAAAGAGCAAGAGTATGATTTTGCGTTTGGAGGTGGAGGGAGAGGAGCTCGTCTTTTGAAGAGATTGCCTTTGAGGCTACTTCTTTTTATGAGAAATTGTATGAGAAGTAAGGTGGTGATTGCTCGATTATTGATAATCTTTTTGAAGCTTCTCTTCTTGATGGGCAGGCTAGTGCTATTGAAAGAGCCTTTTCTGAAGAGGAAGTTAAAAATGCAATCTTTGCCATGGATGGGGTGGGGGCAAAAGCTCTTGGCCCGGATGGGTTCTCCATACGGTTCTTTCAAGTTTGTTGGGATGTGGTGGAACATGATTTGATGAAGGTGTTTTTGGAGTTCTTTGAACGTGGTATCACTGGTAAAGCTATGAGATCAACATTCATTGTCTTAGTTCCTAAGGTGGATGGAGTAAGGACTATGGGGGAGTATAGACCCATCAGCTTGATCAACAGCCTGTACAAGATTTTATCTAAAGTCTTGGCTTGTAGGCTCAAGTAGGTGATTGGGGGGGGGGTGGTCTCATCCACCCAAAGCGCTTTTATTCAGGGCAGACAAATTCTTGACAACATCCTTATTGCCAATGAGTGTGGATTCCATGACTAGTAATCGAAAGGAAGGGGTGATTTGTAAGGTGGATATGGAGAAAGCTTATGATAGAGTTGAGTGTGATTTTCTCTTTTGGGTTATAAAAAAAAGGGCTTTAATGATAGATGGATAGTTTGGATGAAGGGATGTGTACAACCCTTACTTCTCAATCTTGCTAAATGGCACTTCCAAGGGGTTCTTTAAGGTGTCTAGGGGTCTTCGTCAAGGAGATCCTCTTTCCCATTTTCTCTTCATGCTTGTGGCGGATGGGTTGAGTGCTATCCTTAAGAAGGCTGAAGTGGAGAATTTTGTGCATGGTCCAATCATTGGGGATGATATGATTATGGTGACCCATCTTCAGTTTGCAAATGATACAACCATTTTCCTTAAAGCTGACGATGATAATATTACGATGATGGATCTATGTTGAAGAGCTTCCAAACTATCTTAGGGTTGAAGGTGAGCTATTTTAAGACTTGCATGGTTGGTGTTAACGTGGAGGAGAATGTGTTGATTGGGCATGCTGATATGATGGGGTGTAGTATTGGAAGGTGGCCCATTAAATACCTGGGTATGCCTCTTGGTGGTAATCCTAGAGTGGTGGCCTTTTGGGATCTGGTTGTGGAGAAGGTTTTTAAGAGATTGGCTTCTTGGAAAAGATCTAACATTTCGCTTGGTGGTAAGATTACTTTGATCAAAGGGGCCCTTTCGAATATTCTAGTCTACTATATGTCGTTATTCAAGATGCCCATCAAAGTGGGGAGCGCCATCAAAAAATTGCAGAGGGATTTCCTTTGAGAAGGTAATTGCTAGAAGAAGGATCATCTAGTGAAGTGTGAGACTGTTGCTAAATCAAAGGACCAAGGAGGTCTTGGGTTGGGTAGGATTAAGGAGAGGAACAGGGCTTTGTTGGGGAAATGGCTGTGGAGATTCTCTGTGGAATAGGGTAGCTTATGGCATTCCATCATCCTTAACCGTTATGGGATGAATGAAAATGGGTGGGACTGCAATCCATCTCTTCCTCGTCATCACTCCACTTGCTGGCTTTAGATCACTCAGGTGACCCCTTTTCTCCTCCCTCACCTAAGGTTCCTCCTTGGTAATGGCCGCAAAATCCGCTTTTGGAAGGATCTTTGGTGGGGGGATAGGATCCTTGCCTTAGAATACCCTAGAGTCTTCCATATTGCTTTATTTAAAAATGCTAAAGTGGTGGATGTTCTTTGTCAAGGTCCGAGTGGCCTTAATTGGATCCTTCCCTTCTCCCACGATCTTTTTGAGTGGGAGATCCCTTTAGTGGGTAGCTTCATGGAGGACCTCAAACTGGTTTTTGTTAGCGAGGAGGAGGACAACCGTATTTGGGCTCCCTCCTCTGATGGTATCTTTTCGACTAAATCCTTCTTTTATATTTTCATTTAGGATAATGCCCTAACCACTGAATTCCCTGCTAAGCCTATTTGGACCTCGGTTGCCCCTCCAAGGGTGAAGGCTTTTGCTTGGATTTCTTGTCTTGGTAGATAAAATACTATGGATGTGTTGCAGAGAAGGCGGCCATTCATGGATCTTTCTCCTTTGATTTGTCCCCTTTGTCTGCAGGCAGTGGAAACTGGTACTCATCTCTTCATGCACTACGAGTTTTCCATTAGAATTTGGACATACTTTTTTTTTTTTGAGGGATAAAACAGAATAACTTTATTAAAGGAGAAAAAGACAGAAAAACAAGAGAGGCCTCACCAAGGAGGTGAAGAACAACACAAACAAAAGGAGCCAACAACAAAAGAAAAGAAAAGTCCCCCAGGACACAACAAGGCGATTACTCGCTCCACATGGACACCCAGTCATCCTCATCAAAGTCACTCTTAATTGCCACCCAATCCAAAAGAGAGTTGTGAATATGAAGAGTCAAATCCTCGAAGCTTCTCGACTTTCCATCAAAGATCCTAGCATTTCTCTCATTCCACAAACCCCAACAAATTACCCCTGAAATGTAAGGCCAAATGATCGAGGGAAGACCATCCAATCAGGGATCCACCAACCGTGGATTAGCTCTCGAAAGTGAGAAGAGAAAGACCAGAAAATATTAAGATGGGAAAGAAAGAATCTCCAAACCGCATGCCCCATGACACAATAGATAAAAAGATGATCGATTGATTCCTCCTCCCTTAGGCACATAACACACCGATTTGCTATTTGCCAACCCCTGCTTTGAAGATGATCAATGGTGAGGATCTCATCAAGGAAAGCATTCCACATAATGAACGAAACTTTAGGCGTGTGATGTTCATGAGGACCATTCCTCCGATTGTACTGTGGGGTATTTGGAAAGAGAGGAATAGAAGAGTGTTCGAGGATAACAAAAAAAATTGTTTGGACGGTTATTGACTCTATTGTGTGTCAGACGAGTTCTTGGGTGCTCATTAAGGAGTTTAAAGGATAGACCTTGAATGATATGACAAGAGATTGGCCTTTGTGCATTTCTGGGTATCTTGCTCTAAGATCCTTCCAGTGACTAAGTGGGCACCCCGTGCCAAGGTTTGATGAAGTTAGACTTTGACGGTGCCTCCTTTGGTAACCCTGGTGTGGCGGCTTTGGGTGCATGTTGAGGGATGATAATGGAATCGTGTGGTGGGTGAAGGGTGGCTATATTGGGATTTGCGATTCTAACATTGCTGAATTGATGGGCATGTTAGAAGGGCTGCAGATTGTTAAGAAGAAAGGGGGTCTGCGCTTCAAGGTGGAAGGCGATTCGCTAATAGTCGTCTCTTGGGGGTTGGGAAGAAAAAGGGGTGCTTGGTAGTTTAATCATATTATAGCATAGGTGAGATCCATTGTCAAAGAAATGCATATTGACCTTTGTCACGTGCCTAGAGCTCGAAATGCCTTTGCGGATAGTATAACAAAGTGGAGTGTGCGTCTAGGTGGGGTTATGAGGGGGAGGCCTTACTGGATTGTGTGATGTAATTTTTTGGGTTGTTTTGGCCGGTTTTTTCTTGGCCTCCTTTGAGTTGCCTTGCTCTTTGTATATTCTTTCTTTCTCTTTGATGCCAATATTCTATGTTATTCATATATATATATATATATATATATATATAGAGAGAGAGAGAGAGAGAGAGAGAGAGAGAGAGAGAGAGAGAGAGAGATACCTTGAAGGAGAGAGTGATGGTGAGAAGACCTTACAAGTGCACCTTGGTGCTACAACTCACGATGGACTAGAGAGGTGAGCCTAGGAGATGGCGTCACCTTATGGAAAAAGGAGAAAAGACCAGCCTATGGCTGCTTTGGGAAACCACCTAAAAAAAATTTGTTTAATCAATCTTCAATGATTTAATCAAGGGGAGGGGTGCCTTTAAATAGGCTTACAACCTATAGAATTTAGTAAGTACAAAATTAGAAACTTGCTAAACACCTAAACTTGGAGACCGAGTATTACTTGAAACTTTCTTTCTTAATTTAGAAACCATTAAAACTTCAAACTAGACATATTAAAATAAAAAACCTCCTAAAACATGAATTTTCTAAAGTTTAAAACTACTAAATATTATGACTTTCTAAAACTCAACTTTCTAAAAACACTATTCCTGTCATTCACTGATACTCTCTTAGTAATTTTCATAACTTTTCCAAATCACCTTTGATTTGCGCAATCTTGGTCTCGTTAGAAAGGTAACTGAATAGCCTATCTAATAACCACTAAAATCAAGCCGAGAAGGCAAATTTTGACCCTTGAAAACTTGGGCTAAAAGTGAATGACGTGATTACTCTCTAAAGAAAACCCATCAAACTTGGCACTATTGGCCTTATTACATGGACACATAAAATAAATGTTTCCCCTTTATAAGACCCTTACTAACCCCACATAACATTCTTGTTTGAATCTAGCTCTCTTGTGGGGTGGAACATACATAAGCCATGCTTTCCTGTCCGCATGAAAAGGGTTGAAATTTTCTGTTTTTTTTTTTTTTTGCTTGTGGCTGTAAACTTTGAAGGCTTGATCCTGATCATTGAGACTAGGTCTTTTGGGTGATAATTTGAAGGAGAGGTCATCGGGATGGTTCATATGCAGTGGAAGCCATTCACAACATTGGTTACTATTGGTTGAAGAGTTTAAGAAGAGGGTATGAACATAGATGGTGTGGAGCAAGGTAGTGCTATATGATTTGAACGCCTATGCTCTAACACAGGCTATGGTCCTTATAAAATGGGAATGTGTCCTAGATGGTTGGAACTTAGGGTTGGATCATAGTTGCAGGGAAGCTTGGTAGAAGATGGGGAGCTCGTTTGGGAAGCTAATTCCATTCCATTTCCCCAAGTAGTGGGAAACGCGCTTTCCAAATGTGGGAAGCAAGCTTTCCAAACATGGGAAGCACGATGAAGCAAAGTGAAAGCTACTTAGGGAAATGAGTAGAAGCTTCTAGAGAAGCGAGTAGAAACGTTTGGAGAATTGATTGGGAAGAAATCCAAGAAACAATATTGTATTTTATTTAAAGTAGATCCTATGTTGTTAGCATTGAATACCCTATTGTCTATGAGATTTAGTAGGAAAATAAAAAATTTAGTACTGAATTTATTGTTTATATTATTTTATTCCAGTCCAATAAAAAAGATTCAAATCCAATGGTTTTATATAAGGTCTTCCATAGTCTGACTTGAAGATTAAGTTATCTACACAAAATCTTATGTATGGTAAAATCTAAGGTATGGTTATGGTTTGCATATTGATTTATATGTCCTAATTCTTTGTTAGTTACATAGTATAACTTTTAGGTTTTTTTTTGGTGTTTTTTAAAAGTTTATTCATTTTATTGTATTGTAGTTGAAATTATTGATTATAACTTATAGCTGTTTACTTTATTATTGTTTTTCACTTTTCGCTTCATAAGGATTTATTGAGCTTCGCTGCTCGCTTTCGCATTGTTTCCCGCTTTTGCTTCTCGCTTTGGTAACTATGGTTTGGATATTGGGGATAACATTGAAAATTCTTAGGAAATTTATTCAGTTCATTTTCCTTTTGAACTTCATCACAAAAAATGCTAGTCTTGATACATGTAAAGAGCATTTTAGAGCCTGAAGTTTCATTAGTGGCATTTACCTGAAAAAATGGGTCTTCTTAGTGGCTGTTAGTCAGCTATCAGGAAGAACATTCTTATGGTGATCAGTTTATGTGGCATTTTCACCTATATTATCTTGTATTTTGCATTTTGGCTGTGTCCGAAGATATTATCTTTTTTGTATCACATTCTTTAATGGTTTCTTAGTGTATTGGTGGATTGTGTGGTATCTTCATTAAGTCTTGTACTTTTTGAATACATGGGATATTGGGCCAACAGGTTGGAAATTGATAGTCTGGCTTTAGCATATGTTTTCAATGTCACTGATAAGTGTGTTGTATCTGTCAGATATCTCAATTTTAAATGTGTATGCTGTACCTGTGCTGTAACGGATCTACTCTGATGGGATCTATTGGGCATAATAGTCTGTTATGTTTCTATATTTTCTTCGTCTTTTTTTCGTTGCCTTTTCGCTTTCCCTCATTTTCTTTGATTATACAAAATCATTGGGTTTTACCTGCCTGACCTGATATAGAAGTACTAACATTTCAAAGATTTCAGAGTGGTATGGTTGTATAGGAAACCTGATCTTGCTACTTGAAAAGATTGGTTCTTAGTCTGATTTTTCCTACTTATTTTGCATTGTTCTGAACTAATTAATTTATCAGCAGTTGCTAGATTTGACAGCCTTGTATTTGCTTAGACTTTCATTTGCTGAACTTATCTTACGCATGCTATCATTTTTTCTTGCTGATCCATATGGATTGTTTCCTTTATCTTTATCTTTTTTTTTTCCTCTTCTTCTTCTTATCTGTTGCTGGATTGCTTGCTTGAAAAAGGGGTTGAAAACAAGCTACCAAGCCCTAACCTCTGAGAACAGGAAGTTCTGTGCTTGGTCATAGAAAGTGTATTGTGCATGAAGCCTACCCACTCCAGCTTTTCCTCTACCTTATTATTTTTTTGCTTATACCCTAGCTCAAATCTAGATCTCTGAAAGCCAGGAATGCACCACCCCCCCTCTTGTCTCCAGATAAGGGTTGGGCCGTAATTCAGAATTTTTTTCTGCTTGTTCCCTTATTTAATGATTCCCTTGTGGAGTTCCTTTACACTGTATGTTGGTTTGCCAAATCAAAATTTTGACATCTCTTAACAACTGTTGCAGATAAAATGTCTTCTGGGGACAAAGGTGGAATGGCTTTACTATATTCTCCAGGCGTTCAACTCTGGTGATCTAGTTTGCTATCAGGAACTCTGTCGTGTTCACAAAGCTGCTCTGAGTGCTCAGCCGGCATTAGTAGAGAATGAGAAGAAGCTACTGGAAAAGATTAACATTCTTTGTTTGATGGAAATAATCTTCAGGTATGTATTTCTTTATTTTAGTGTATGTTCAAGATACCTATATTTTAACCATTGCTTTGGGTTCATGCAATTCTAGAATGGTTAGAAAATCACAAAAAACAACAGAAACTACGGAAAATAAGGGTGAAGGATTGTAAAGAGCAATGACTTAATGAGAAACTTGTACAAGCATTTATTGAAATTAAATATACCAAGTTATCTTTAATTTTGCTGAAAATGAGGCAAAAAAGAACTATGAAGCTTATACTGCTTTATGGTTGAAAGTGTGTTTTGTTTTAAAAATTAATTCTAACAATGTGTTCATAATAAAAAGATGGGCTTCCATTTATAGGTTGAAAGAAGAATGCTATGGAATTTCATTAAACTGTTCCCACAAACAACCATTTATATATAAAAGGCATTACTATATTTGTGAAGAAACAACTAACAACTTATACATAGTAACAATACAACAATATCTTTACTTGGACATGAGGTCCATCAGGCTAGTGGGGTGATCATTCCAATCCAACTGGACAGGTGGATTGGGCGAAAATGTGGAATGCACCAAGGCACTTCGAGATGGGTTAGTTGAATTGAATTCAATGCCTTTTATGGGAATGATATTTTAAGGTGTATGCTATAGATAGAAGTCTTAGATTAAGGAAGCTCACCTACTCATCTAGGATTAGTGCACACATATTAAATTCATGGAGTGGTGCTTTGTTATGATCTTTTCATTTAGTCTTTTTTTCCCTTTCTTTTTGGGTAAATGGTGAGCTGCTTTTATGCCAGTTTCTTCAAGTCTTCTACCACATCAATAATAAATTTTCCACCATGAAAAACAGTTAGAGATGATTCTCTCGCTCTCTCTAGAGAGAGAGGAATGCCAAATCAAATATTCATTTTCGTGCAAAAAAAAATAAAAAAAATTAGGACTGGCAAAACTGATGCAGTCATTTACCAAAAAGAGAGGGATTTGCTGGGGTGTTGCACATTCTTGTCATTTCAAAATTCAAACTGTCCAATAGAGGGTCTAAAGTTGGAGAGTCTCAGACTATGAAGCACGGATACGTCAAAAGCCCTGGCGTGTCCGTGTCTGACATGTATCGGTCACTGACACGCTAGAGATACCCTTGCTTGAGTGTTCCTGCCATATTAAAGAGCAAAAGTTTGAATTTTTTTTCAGACAAGGTTGGACACTGCAGAAACAGGGTATGTGGAATACAAATTCAATAAAGGTGTTTAGGTAAAACATAATCAATGTATTTAATAGAAGGGGTATAACCTATGCAACAGAGAAAGAAGCAACCTGCAATTTGAGAGAGAGAGAGAGAGAGGCTGGGAGGAGGAGTTTGTCTTTCTCATATTTCTTCATCTTTTTCTCTTATCTTTTTTATTTTTCCTTTTCTTCTTCTTCCTTTTTTTTTTTTTTTTTTTCTCTTCTTTTTTTTTTCTTTTTTCCCAAGTTTGAATGGTGGAGCTTCTTCTTCTTTATTTTTTTCTTTTCTTTTAAGTCTATTATCAATGATCTCATCTTTGCTATGTATTATTG
>JAOXJP010233969.1:0-10234 GCA_025762735.1 Platanus orientalis | reverse complement strand
ATTAAAAATTTTTAAAAATTTTAAAAGACTTAATAATATATATATATATATATATATATATATATATATATATATATATATATATATATAGTCAAACCTTAGGCTGGGCCGGGCCAGGTTTGGGTTAGCCCAGGCCCATGCTCACCCCTAGTTGCCGACCACATATAGAGTGTAGAGAAGTTGGAGTATTGACAATGTATCATATGTTTTATTGCATATTTTGGGTTTGCACACACCAAATCCCCTTGGTGAAAGTTGTGTTTGATTGACTCTCTTACATGCCTTTAGGTTTATTGGGCCATTGAGTAATTGGCTTAACCTCTAGTTGAGACTTCACATATGAAAAAAAAAAAAAAAAAAAATTTAACACAGGATTATAAGTTGTGGGATTTAACGTTACATGTCATTTAGGTTGTCTTCTTCACCTGACATACAAGACAAGTAGAGGGGTAATGAGCTGAAAAATATGTCAAAACAAAAGATAATGTCACATACATCAATCATGATGCCTCATAATGACTTGTATAAAAGAAATACTATGTTTTAACCCTTTCGTTCTTCTCCTGGTCATGAAACTTATGTTAATGTTCTACAAATTTCAATGGTTGACATGTTGCAAAAAAATAAACACAAGTGAAAAGGTAAGTTGGTGATTTAAAATTTTTTCACCACATGTCGACTACCAAAATTTACAGAACTTAAATGATTAGAAGAGGATCCTAACCAATGTTGTAGTCATAGAGAGCCTCTTAATCTATCTTTCCAATTCTACCTTAAAAAAGGGGTTAACTAAAAATAGTAACCCTACAATTTTATAAAGTCTCACCTATCTATTTGAAATACCTAAAAACCCCATGTTAGAGATTCTAGTTACAAAAATTAATGTAAGGGTGATTTTACCAAATTACCCGATAACGACCCCAAATTTCACAACCTTATAAATGCGTGAATTTAGGTTGCTACTAACTGAATCCATAAATCATTCACTATAAATTTTTCATTTTCTCCTGAACTTATAGATTACTTAGAAGTTGGCCTTACAATCTCAAACATATCACATATATGTAACGGAATAATAGTAACATCATGCTAAACATAAGACTTCAATGTGCAACGGAATTAAGAAACAAATTTAAAAATCATTCTAATCATCTATGCAACTAGGCCCTACCCACAAAGTAGGGACTTCAAACCATTACATCAAGGTATCAAAACTTAAATAAGTATCTCTAATTAAGTTCCAAATACAAAATAAATGTAAACTAGCACCTATAAGACTAATAGATATAAATCAAAATGGCATTTCCTCACATGCCCCTTAACTACAAGTGCTCCAAACGTGCATGTACACTATGACCTACCTGAAATAAAAATGGTATGGATGAATGAGATCAATGGTTCATAAGTAGGTACACAACCTACTATGAAAACCGGATGGGTAAAACATGAATCTTTTAATATAAAAGTACTAAATATATCTCCATATAGAATAAATACCAATCTCTAGTGTGTAAGCATATGTTAGTGTACATACAATATCTACTAGTTATCACAAGTTTTATATACTTATCATCATGTAGGAACTATGCATGACAATACACATGATTATTCATTCATAGCATTCTTTTCCTATTTACGCCTGAAAATATGCATGATTCTACTTATACATGACATTCTTCTAATATCTACACATGGTAATATGCATGATTCAACTTATATATGGTATTCATCTACTATTTGTGCATGTTAATATACATAGTCATATGAAGATATAATGATGTGATAAACATTTCCTAAATATATCATGATAGGGATATTTGGTATAATCTTATCAAGCATTTTCTAACGGTTTTCATGTATAGCCTTAACATTTAGTAGCTATAACAAAATAATTAACACAGTTAGGCACATGTAGATTAACTACTATTCTTAAAAGTTCATCTTTATTTTAATATTTATTGCTTACATTATATCTCTCATAAGTTTCTACCATTTGTTTTATTCAACATAGTTCATTTCCTCTTACTTATCACTATTCTTAGCATTTTTATTCCTTAGGTTTCTTTACTACTTATCACTTTATCAAATTTCACTAATCATTTAAATAGTTTTTAGTGTTCTCCTTTTAGTATTCACTTATCATTTTCTTAAGGGTACTCTTCTTCTTTTTTTACATGTCTTATAGACTTTGATTTTTCTTTTAAAGAGTATGATTTCACTCTTTTCTTGTCATTTTTTTTACTTATTTTTATTAAAGACTTATATTTTCATTAAGAGTTGAAGTACTCTATTTTCCTTTCATAAATTTTTTTTCTTACATAACTTCTGAACTTTTTCTTATTTGTGAAACTTAGATATTTTTCATTTCCTTGTCGTATTACTTTTCTTTCTTTATATGACTTATGACTTTTCTTTACCTTTAAAGCTTATTTGTTTTCCTTTCTTTTCTTGTCATGGTTTCACTATTCTTACATATCTTATGTTCTTTCATATACTTATGAAATTTATGTGTTTCCATTTCTTGCCTTTACACATTCATTTTTACATAACTTATAGTTTTTACTTCACTTTTAAAGCTTATAGGCTTCCCTTTATTTCCTTAATGCTTTCACTTCCTTATGGACTTCTCTTTTCTTCTTGTCATAGTTTCTTTCAATTCTTATGAATTTTCTAATTTTTTTACGTGTATTTTCACTTCCCAATAGTGAAAACTTTAGCATTATTTCATACCTTGATACATTATGTTATTCCACAATGGCAAGAACTATCATACTTTTCCATTAAGATCTATTTTAAATGAAAAGGTTGTCATTACATAATACTCTATGGTCCATCATACCATTGTATTATTTCTCCAATGAGAGAGCTATCATACCATTACACTATTACCCAATGGGAGGGCCATAATACCATTGCATTATTACCCAAATGGGAGGGTCATCATACCATTGCATTATGGGAGGATCATCCTGTCATTGTATTATTACCCCAATGAGAGGACCATCATACTATTTATCATTTATATCTTAGTTACTTTTACTTCTCACTTAACACTAATTATCATTTAGCTCCCAATAGTGGGGCCTTCATAATTTATATACTTATCTTTACATTCCTTACTTACCTTATTTCATTCTTCTTATTCATTACTTGTTTCACATATTGTTCATTTTTAACCATCCTACCTTATCTTACCATTACTTAACATATTACATAATCATAATGCAAGAGACAACTATATTCTCATGATATAAATATGCTAGCAAGATCAAGAATATATGAGACATGAATAACTCATTTCTCAACCTTATAAATGAGTAGAATTCATAGAACCCTATTTATATTTCTAAATACCATAAAACATATACACAAGGCATGAACTTAATAGGCATAACCCCAATCTTGTGTTGAACAAGGAGGGTCTTGTGGATTTTAGCCCTTTTTCATTGCACAATTTTCCTTTTTTTGTTTCTATTCAAGGGATATAGTTCTCTTCCTTTAGGATGTTTCATTGTTCATATGTTCCCTCAGAGGTTCAAATCAGGTGAGGAGCATTGAATCCCTAAGTTCTACGCTAGCTTGATCCTGGCATTGTTTCTATAATGCACAGAGAATTTGGGTAGTGAGAATGCCCGCCATTTATTCCTTTTGGAATGTTTTTTCAACATTAGTTAATGCAATTTTTGGCTTATTATTATTATATGCATTTTTCTTTGGTCAGTTTTCATGTCCATATTATCTTTCATGTCTTTCAATACTATTGGAACTCTAGTCATGGCAACATTGACTAGTGTAGAAGACTGGGTAGGGAGTTATGAATGATTAGTGCACTATTGATGAGACAAGGTCTCAATTAATGAGATGCACGACTGTTTGGGCAAGCTTGTGATTGATGAAATGTACATGAATGGCAAGATGATTGCGATTGACAAGATGTGTGTGATTGTTGTAGCGTGTGTGACTGTTGCTTCTTTTAAGAATTGAATGACACATCATGAAAGAGAAGGTGTAACATTAACCGCAAGTGTCCTAGTGCACAATTGCTGAGAAGTGTTTTCATTTGCGGACTTCAAGGTGGGAGATTGAAAATCTGTTTCCACACCTAAATTACTTAGTGATTTTTTTGAGTCTAGGGTAGTCATTTCTTAGGAGTATAGCCCAGGTTTGACTACCCATTGTATCTTCAGGTTTCTTAGAACATTTTAGGCAGCATAACCCCTATTTTGGTTGACACCAAGGTAGCTTTGTTTGGAGCTATGGGGGCACTATCCCTAACGGATAGTGGCATAACCATAGCAAACTGTAGAAGTGAAGCATACCCTCCTACAAGGGTGATGGTTTCCAGAGTTGTTTGTGGGGAAACCAAAGCCTTAACCCTTATGGATTGTGGGGAGACCAAACCCTCAACCCATGATGTTGGTGTTGATGAAGATGTAAGCAGACAGCCTTCTGGGGAACCAAAAGAGGGCTCCATGGTTGCAACTTTGTTAGGGATCCTAGAAGAAAGAAAGACACTCATTAGTACAATGAAACTTGAAGAGAGATGAGGGGAAAATAACTTCCCACTGGGTGTGCCATAAATTTGTAACACCAAGTTTGGTTGCCTTTTGAATAACAATGAATATTTGATATTCAAATTATCCAACCTTTAAAGGGTTGGTTTATTATCTAATGTGGGGGACTATTACTCCAAACCCTTGAAAGGAGCTTGTTAATTACTATTGTTTAGCATAGCAACATTTGATTATCTTCAAGTTTCATAAATTGTAATGTAAACAAAGTTGCGTAAAATAAAAGAAAGAGAAGAACGGAGATAGAACTTTGACTTTGTTCATATATGTATATTATCTTACAAAGCTTGTTTCAAGAATAAAACTAAACATTACATCTGTCATGCCCCGAAACCACATGCTAATCAAACCACTATAAAATAATCATATCTCCAAAATAAAAGTGTTGATTACAATTGAAATAAATAAAAATATAAATGCTGAAAATAAGTCTCTTTCCAATAAACAGAAATAAACCTAAAATTAACAATGAACATAAAATTAAGTAAATCACAATCTCACAGCCATTCATCCATCACTAATAAAAAATACCTATGAGATTCTTTTCTTCTCCTGAAAAACAACTCTTGTCAGGACAAAGTAAACACAACACATAATGACAATAAAATGTGATAAGTCAGACAAAACACGATTTGTTTTAGATTTAAAAATCATAAACGATTAAAACAGTAAGAACAATATCAATAAACTAATGTATCTACCTATTAATAACAATAACAATAATAAAAAATAAAGAATTATCTTTTATTTAACAACAATAAATTCTATTTCCAATTACATTGTCTTTTAAGTCATTAATCTCTTCCCTTTAATTCATTAGTTCTTTTGATTCAATGTGTTTCATTAGGTTCCTTTCAATGTCTATTATGTTTCAATTATATTCACTCTTTAACTTTAGGTTTTCATTGGTCCAATAATGATGGGTTCAATAATAAACTTGTTTCACCTATGTTTTGTCACCTGGTGATTGGGTACCAATAGCTAATATTCACCATTATTTTATCACCCGGTGACAAGGTACCAATGTTGCACGTATTGTTAATCCTAGTGCTAGGGGTATGACAATATGCACATATCAAAGCTAGGGCAATGTTCCATCAATATGCCTCCTAATGGTAAGGGGTCCATGTAATCCAATGAATTCAATATTCAATGATTTACAATAGGTTCAACAATAATATTTCTAATAATTCAATTAACAATGATTCATTATCAATATTCTAATTTTTCAATCATGTTCCACTAACATTAACAATAGATTCAATAAATTCTATACATACAATTAAATCAATTTGTAGTTCTACAATATTCAATCAAAATATTTATCATGCTTTGAGTCAAAACATAAAAACATGATATCTAACCCTCCTAAGGACAATTCTATGAATAGGCAATTCAAAAAAAGCACTCGAACAATTTTTTTAATCATTAACTTGTTGGAATTTTATATTTTATGTCTATAAATTCAATTTAAACTATAGGTTTCATAAAATTAGGGTTTAATAATTTCAAATAAAAGCTAGGTTCTTGTTTAACCTTAAAAATCCTTTGAAAAATCAATAGAAAAATCACTCAAAACAAGGAACAGTTATTTAGAAATCAAAACCTACTGAAAGTAACAATATTCAATGGATTAAATTCATTCAAATCGGATATAACGAGTTCTAAAACATGGAAAATAGAAAATTCATAAAACTAGGGATTCTCTTTCAAAAACAATGGAATTTTATCAAATTAAAAGTAATAGAATGAATTCCTATGAGTTCTATGAATCAAAACAAATCAAAAGTTATGTGTAGTGATTAAAATATGGATTGACAATAGTTATGATCGAATTAAAATTCAAAGAACAAAGGAATCTAATACTAAGGTTTAGAATTCAGTGAAAACAATAGATTTCATCCAAACATGGAATAAAAATGATTTTCATGAGTTTTATGAATCAAAACATGTCAAAGATTACGTGTAATGCTTACCTTTAACTTAAATTGATGAAAAATTGCTTCAAATTTGATGTTCTTCAAGTTTTTCTTCAAAATCCCTAACTTTTCTCCAAAGATCTCCAAAATCCCTTCTTTTTTAGGGTTTGTAGATTGAGTTTATATCGTTTTTATAAAGATAGGAGGTGTCCAAGTCGAGTTGGGAAACTTTCCTATTCAAATTCTTTTTTAAAAAAATACAATTTTTACATTTAATCACAATTTTCAGACTTTTGAGTTATTAACGATTTTGCCACTAGACTAAAATGGCTCTAACTTTCTCTATAGGACTTTGTTTTTCAAACTGTTTGTTGTGTTAGACTCTAGACTTCAAGACATTTCTTTTGATATATTTTTATAATAAAATTATTAGGTTTACTATTTTTCATCTAATTTCAAAGTTCTCATCTATTTTTAGGTCTATAATTCTGTCATAAAGACATAAAAATAATGAAAATGCATAAGAAAAATCTTGGGCATTACACTAGGTTACACGCCCTAAACCCGTATCTCATAGTAAAGAGATCCCATATTTCAAGTGTGAAACCCCTTTTTCGACTCACTTCATGTTTCTTATAAATTGATTTCTTTCTTTTTTATCCAATTAAGTCCTTTAAGCCAAACACATCACAACAGAATAATAATGACAATAATCTAAACCAAAGTGCAATGGATATATATATATCATGTCCAACTCTTTAATAAACCACAAAAAGGTTCCTCGACATGCCCATAACTACATACAAATTTTCGCCTAAACAGGGCACAATCAAAGTACTATAACAAGAGTACATCATACATCCAAAACATAAACTAAATATTAGAATGTAAAAGTATGGGGCAGACCGCCCAACTCCTTGTTCATGCTAATGTCCCAAGTAGCAATAAACGGTACCTATGCATCTACTCCTTATCTATAAGGGGGTGTCAATTGGGGTAAACTTGACAGGCTCAGTGGAAAGGTACACAATTTATACAACACAAAAGGGAGCAAAGTACATACAGTAGTAGATAGGATGATCCAAAGCAGATAAGGAATTAAAGTACGTATGCAGGTGCATCAATTATGCTAAGCATGTATACCTACTATGAATTAAGTATGCTCACATTTCAAAATAATTGAGAGTCCAAAACAAACCAACCAAATCATGCATGTACTATATTCTACATGCTATGTGCCATGTGTTATATATATATGAAATAGATGTATACTATGTGTCATGTGTCAACCCATGAGGGTCTCCGTCCAATTTCGAAACTAAATACAAATGAACCGTATGGGGTTTTCGATAAAACCAAACCATGTAACCCATGAAAGGTCTCCAATAAAACCAAACCATGTGTTGAGCCACTAGGGTCCTCTTCATCTATTGATGTGACCCGATGATTGGGTACCTGAGGTTTCACTAAGCAACTAGTGCCCCTTTGCCTATTGATGTGACTCTACGGTAGGGCACTTAATGTCGTTGGAAAAGTATATAGCCCCTTAGCCTATTAATGTGACCTAACGGCATGGTACTTGATGTCGCTAGGTAAGTATATAGCCCCTTCGCTTATTGATGTTACCCGATGGTAGGATACCTAAAATCACTGGGCAAGGATATAGCCCATTTGCCTATTGATGTGACCTAAAAGCTGCGAGGACCAACCCACTTAGAAGTCTCTAGGCACAAAAGGACAGGTTCCCACATAGGGGTATCATATCGAATTCACATGTCCAAAACCAAATGTCAAAATCATTCTTATGTAAAGTAATTACTACATAAGTATGCTATTTGAAAATATTCATATGTCCTATCTCATAAAGAGTCTAAAATCGAAAAGATAAATCACATGTAAGGGGCCAAATACCAACATGAAAATAAAAAAGTTTGATTCATTTTTAAGGACATATAAGATGCTCATGAATGTAAAAATCGTTTCATGCATAATACCATCAACGATACAAACCAAATAGCTTAAATTCTTCAAAGCTCCTATAAAAGTCTAACTGAAATGCCTTTTGAAAATAACGAAGTAAACCATGCCAAAAATAACATACCCATGCCACCAAAAGTCAGCAAATAATGCAAAGCCCAATGTATAACAATGAAATTCAAAGATTCTAACATGGGAATCAATAAAATTAATGCAAATCAACATGGATTAACATAAGGTAAAGAAAATCCACTAAAGTGAGTAGTAGGTTTATGCAAGACTCCGTAGGCATCCAAATGACATGTAAATTGTGGAGAACTAATCATATGAAAATTCAACAAGTAGGTAGAGAGCAAGAATGGTTAAGCGGGATTACGATGAACTCCAAAAGAGTCAAGACCAACTCAAGAAGCGTCCGAAAACCAAGGGACCACGCATGAGGAATGACCATACCCAGGTTTACAAAAGGAGGACCCTTATGGGAAGGGAGAAGAGGGAGTTTGGAGCTAGGGTGAATGACCGAGATATTTGCTCCAGGTGTGGGAAAAGGAACTTTGGTGACTGTCGCCTATTGATCGATGCATGCTTCAAGTGCGAACTAATGGGGCATATAATCCGTGATTGCCCAGCTCTCAAGAACAATCAAGCGACCAAGCCTATGGATGGGAGGCCGATGACTAAGGGCTACGTCTTTGCCCTTTTGGACCAAGATGGACATCTCAGCTTGAACACACATGTACCTTTTCTCTTCTTCCATTTTACATGTGTTAATGTAATTATTAACCATATATACCTGATTAGGAATCTGTTGGAATAATCTATATGTATAGGACTAAGGTGTATTGGAACTACTCTTCCAAGATTAATACAAACTAAATTCGGGGAAGAATTCTTTTGTAAGAGGGGTGAATATAACACCCCTCACCTAAAATACGTAAGTTTAGAGAATTTGGACCCGACACCATGTGTCAAATTTGAAAACTTGGTAGTTTCGAGCACGAGGACCATCCTTAATGTTCGAGTGACCTAGACATGGTTTTGAATGATTTGGAGGACCATTGGATCACTTGGGTTAGACTTTGGAGACCCAAGATGAAGAAGACAATGAATTCAACAAATAATAATCGTGACCTGTCATAAACCCCATGACCAATCAAAAAACTCCCAAGTGGTGTGATTAATCACACACAAGAGTCACAGGTCATGGGTGTCACTCAAACCTGTGCGTGACTAATCACAAACCCTATGACCAATCATAATCATGACCTATCACACTCAGGTTGTGACTCGAGTCGCAAAAAATTTTACATGTGCAAATGACATGGCACTCATCCATTTGACCCCCACACATGTGGGATCTCAATTTGGATAAGTTAAAACCCCTCTAATACTTCATTTAGGTCATTTAGAGTGATTAAAACAAAGAGAAAAAGGGTTAGAGTGGTTAGAAGAATCTTTGAAACTAAGTGTGGGAACTCTTCCCCAATTAGGCAAGTCTCACTCCCAACTCCAAAAATTTGCTAGGATAGCTTGTTTTTTTCCTAGATCTTTATGTTTTAACTAATTTATGTTAGATATACATCATTTTATAGAGAATGGAGGGAAAGAAAAAAAGTTCTTCTTTAAGATCTTCTTGACAAGTAGAAGGAGAAGCTTGAGTAAGTAGTTACAGAAAAAGCTTACTCTATTTTTATTTGTTTTTAGGCTTTTAGAAATCTTGTAATGGTAAAATTTTGAGTCTATAAATATTTTCTCATATGTTTGTGA
>JAOXJP010233968.1:0-10234 GCA_025762735.1 Platanus orientalis | reverse complement strand
GTATGAATCTCTGAACTGGCCATGCTGATGATCATTAGCTATGCATTTGAACTTCTGTTGCTGATTATTATGCCCCTGTTTGTCCCAAGATCAAGGGGGACTTCATTTATGGGCTAAAATGTGGCTTTGGTTATGGGTTTGAATGAAAGGGGTAAATAACCCAAAATAATTATTAATTGTCAAGTTTAATCTTAAATGTTCAATGATGAAGATAGGTCTTGAATGTAGGATGAAATGTGGCTTAGGACATGGACGGAAATGAAATTGAATAATCGGCTCAAAATTTTAACATCTTTATTGGGTTTATGATTGTTCAACATCATAAGATGTGTCTTGACTGTCTATGGATGGGAGCAATTTGAAAGACACTAGAGATAGGATGTATGGTTGAGCCTACAAAGACTTGTAAAATGTGTGAATACTTGTAGAATGTGACTGAACCTTATTCAGGTTGCCAATGTACCCTAGTGTAGGGATCAAGTCAAGCGTAGTTCATTGATGAATGACTATCATCATTTGAGTTTCAAGGTTCAATATTGTAGGGTAGCTTTAGCAATGAAGTGGCTGGGTGGAAAAATCCTCTTCTCATTCTTTCTTTTTTTGCTTTTTCTTTTCTGTTTCTCTTTTTTAATGTGAGGAGGTTTCCTTTGATGGTGACTACTGCAAATAGGAGAGGTTTGATGGAGGCTTTTTTTTTATGAAGAGTGGTATATTCTGCAAGAATTATTTGATATTGATGAACATTTGAACATGCTGACTTGTACATGTGAGTACCTTTCAAATTGTACATGAGATGGGTTGAAAAAATGGAGTAGGTCTATCATTTTGATAGATTTAAAGTTGTATAGCTAAGGTTGTAGCAATTGATGTTATGGCAAGCTGTTATGGAAATGAGTCAAGATTTACTAAGGGTTGTTTGAACAATTAAGAAAGTTGTGGTTCAAAAAAAGAAGCCTCTGGCTCAAAATGGTTGACTAGTGATAAGCTTTCAATGGGTTATTTTGATAATTCTGATTGGCCAAAATGGCCTTTCTTCATTTCAATGAACAATTGAGATTATACTTGACATAGGTTTAATGCATTGAGAATATTGTGTTTAGAAAGAAAAGGCTCTGTATTTGGCCCAAAGTGTTTGACTTGTGGAAAATTGTCTATAGGTCCTTTTGGGAAACTGATTGGCTAAAGATGGCCTCCCATCTTTTCTAGGAGAATTAGGAGCATATTGTTGGTTACAAAAGTGGATCATTGAGCACATTGTTGGATACTGGAGTGGAGTTGTCTTGCACATTGTTGACTGCCGGAGTAGGCGTATATCATTGGCTGCTATAGTAGAGCATTAATGGCTCATTGTTGGTTGTTCGAGTTTTTCATAAAGGGAAGATGCTTAACTAGACAATTTTATTTTTTTTCCCTTTTTTGCCCCCAAGGCCCTCTTGGATTTTCCTTGAGACTGAGACTTTTTTTTTGTCTTTGTCCCAATTTTTTCCCTTAGCGCCTTTACAGGCTTTTTTGCTAAAACTGAGATTTCTCATTTTCTTTTCTTTGCCCCCTTTTTTGCTCTTGGCACCTTTACAGGTTTTCACCAAGACTGGGCTTTACATGATTTTTTTAACTATGACTGTCAGTCAAGACATCTTGGATGTGTCTCCATGAAAGATTCTACAATATATGGCTAATGCTGCTAATTGATGCTTCTTGTTGGATGCGGCCAAGTTTTCAAAATGACGCATATCTTGACGGTGTTCAATCTCATACTTTATCGTTGAATTACTGAATCTTTAAGGCAGAGTTGTTGATGACATCATATATATGCAAGCTTACTTCTCAAACTTCACTAAGTGAGTGGCTTTTTGTTTAACCAGAATCCACTTATGGACTAACACCAGCACGCCAATGACTCTTAAGAAATCAATGCCTGATTTTAGGTTGAATTGATTTTATTTAAACGAGTTCTTTTTGGGAGGCTTTTTGGACATTTAGCCACTTGTTAAAAGTTAGTAAGGATCCCTCTTGGTTTGGGAAATTTTTTTGAAAATATGTACATGCAGTATGCAAATCATGAACACAAAGTGATGAAAAACTTTTGAAAAAGGGAAACTCTGTGGAGCATCCCATTTTGTAAAATTGGTGCCCCTAGAGGCAAAAACATGACATACATTGCAAGCAAGTTATAAGTTAAAATTTTTGAAATCCATTCATCTAGAGGGAATCTGGAAGTTAAAGAAATACAAGGTGCAAGAAATCATACATGAATTTTAGAAAATTGTGTATTTTGAAAATATGGAGGTTTAGAGATTTAAAAAATAATTTTGAAAGATGGGTTTGATAAAGGTGTGCTTTTCCAACATGATGCATGCTTAAGATATGTTGAGTCATTTATTAAGTTGATGTTGTTTATTTTGAGGCAGCATTTCAAGTAGGACCTTTGCAAGAACTTACATCTATGATCATGATCTCTTCCTCATACAACTTTGGTAATCTGGGACTTGGCCTTATGTGAAGGGTGAATCTAATAGGATAAATGTAGAGAATGGTATATTGGGAAAAATATTTTATTTATATACAAGATGCTGCACTTCGAGTATGAAGGATGACTCACAAGTTGGCTACATACCTGACATAGAGGTCAAGATCAAGCTAGTTTGTAGTTCGATCTGTACATTCTTTGCAAAAGATAAAAAGGAAAGACATGTTTATAAAAGTCTTAAGGAGTCTTCAAAGTGGTCCTGATTTACTGACGATGATGGTCCCCTGGTCGATGAGGTCTTGGATGTCATGTTTTAACCAGAAGTAGTGGTTGATGGAATGTCCAAAGCTTTAATGGTAGATGCAATACTCCTTCCCATCATACCTCCTTGGGAGGGGATTTGGCTGTAGCTTTGGAGGAAGTAGCTGGAGATATCCCTTATTAACTAGATCAGTTAACATGTGCTGGATGGGACAAGGCAAAGGGGTGAATTCCCTCTTAACTTTTTTGGGACCAGGAGAGCAAGGTTTGTGTGCTCCCTTTCTGGGTGGTGGGCTTTGGACTTGCACTATCAGAATGTTGTTGTAGGTGTGAGTGTGCTAAGTTGGTAATGAAGGCATATGATACTGACAGTGTAGGCGGGATGGGACCACTAAAGTCATGGGCGAGAGAGATGTAGCTGAAAGAAACTTGGACTCCTTTCATGTAGTCCCTAGGGGTACTTGGATCTCTTGGATCCGACCTTTCTATATGGCGTGCTTGACAATAGATGCAGCTTTTACTATTGATGCCAATTCATTACATGTTTAGGCCATTATCTTATATGTAGAGCCTAGGGTTTTCAGGAGGGTTGACATCATGTCAACTTCTTCCAAAGGCCTCTCGCGTGTGCAAGCTATAAGTCTCCACCGGAGAGCATACTCTCAGATGTTTTCATATGGTTCAGGTCTTATCAATTTTTAGGCCTGGCCTTAAGGGTAAGAAATCTAAGTTGGTCTTAAAATGCTCTAGAAAGACTTGTGATAAGTCTTTCCAGGTCCAGAGCTTGCCCCTTTCTAGGTTCATGAACCAGCTAAGGGCATGGCCCTCTAGGCTTTTTGAAAATAGATGAATGAGGAGTCCTTCGTCAATGAGTGTGAGGACATCCTTCTCCATCGTACTTCATAAGTTTCGGGACCTGGAGTCTGCTTGAGAAGTCCTCCCCAAAGTACAAATTTTGACAATCCATATTGGAGGAATAGGCTACTTCGAACTTTTCTCCCTCACCCATGATTTGTTTACCTTGGGAATGGATCTTTTTAGCTTTGGTAGCGTGATGAATATCTCAGGTTTGATACAAGGATTGGATAGCAGTGTGGGGAGAGGGGGTGTTACGAAAATTGTTGGGTATGTATGTTGATCCCCTTGAAAGTTCTGGAGCTTCTATAATAATTGTATTTGAGGAAATTCCAAGTGAATATCTGTTTGCCATAGTTGCTTGAGTGAGAGATCTTTCATCAAAAATGTCTTGCTTGCTTGATCTTACTAGCTGCCCCAAAATTGAAAAATTATTAAAATGTTTTTTAATTACTTGAAAGACGAAGAACATTCATAAAAAAACATCAAGCAAATAAAAGGGTTTTGCCCCCAGAATTTTATAATTCTTGTTAAGATTCATGCCCATTTGCTAACAGCACCATTTTGGAAACAAAAATTTGTACATATATATATACCGAAAGCGGTTACAAAAAGGAGGGGGTACTAGCCACATTACATAAAAAATGAGAATGTAGAGGATACAATCTAGAGGTCAGATGCCATAAGTGGCAATGGTGGAGTTTTCACTGGTTCATAGCTTAAGGAAAAGAATTATCTTCTCAACATATGAACCTAGGATTGCATCCACTGATCTTGTATAAAAGTTATGCTATTGCTAAGTCATATCTTAATTCCCAAGTCATCATGGGAAGCTCTACTGTATTTCAGCAAGACATAATCATGCTTTGGGATAATTTAGGTGGTGACTTAATGTAAGGCCTCTTTTTTGAAGAGGTAGATACGACAGGTGTGTCGGGTTGTGTAGAAAGCTCTCGGTGAAGCCACTACTCATAAGCGGGTGATATAGCTTGTAGATACAAGGGCTTAGTGCCAAGTAATCCGTGTATGTGAGTCATCCCACAGGGCAAACAGGTGAGATCGGATAAAGGTGGGTATAACGTGATTCAGCTTATATACATTTTCAAAGACTCTAGGGAAGTCAAAGAGACCTTTCCTGAGAATGAACTATCGAAAAATGCGTATAGGTACATAAGGAGTTTTTTGGGATACCCCTATGATAGTCATAAAAGAGCGACTCTTGGAGGACAAGTTTGGATAGCTTGTTTTGTGCTTCTTACTTTTCTAGATGACAGGTTCAAGAAGCACACTAGAAAGTAGACTTTGATAGTCAAATGTCATGGCCTAGACTAGAAAAGGTCGGGTGTTGACATGTGCATATGCAGGAATCAAATCACGGGATATATGAGTGGGGGATGATGATGAAATAGTCACATGTTCATACATCCAAGCTTGTAAGAAAGTCGGACAACTATATAACTGAGCTCATTGATGTTGAGTGCATTATGAGAGATTAACAATAGTTCAGATGTGATCGTGGGGCCTAAGGTCTTCTTCTATAAGTGTTGCCCCCAAGATGTATGCCATTAACATGATGAAAACTTATATGAATCAAGAGTTATTCTAAGATGACTAAAGTGAACCTTCTATGCTTAATCGAATTTGAGAAATTACCGAACTTCTTCCAACTTCTTTCTAGTAAGAGGTTGAAAGGACAATATATGTGTTATCCCAAAGCTTCTTTGGGCAAGAAAGTTTTGGGGATGCCTAATGCATGAAAGTTTTTGAAGTAGCTAGGCTTGTAAGTCAAAATTATGGCACTGCCACCAAGATAATGTTCCTAGTCTAAGAAGGATTTGAGCTCTTCAATAGTGGGCATAAGCTCTTATTCTATAAAGCGAAAAACCATAGATGTCGAGTCCCTAAAGAAAAAGGCTGCCTTTATCAGTGGCCAATCCAAGTTGATTTGGTCTAAGGCCAATGTTGCCCCTAGCTGACTTTGACTTTTTTAAATTTCCCATTCTTCAAGGGGAAGGGCAATTGAGGTATTTACAAAGTTTACAGAGATGGTAAAGTATACATCTAGTTGTACCGATTTGTGAACCATGTCTTTTTCGTAGGTGTGATATTATGAGCATTTTCCACCCTTGGCTCTTGCTTGGAAGAACGAGGAGATGTTCCCCTTCCCTTACATGGTAAGGTGGAAGGTTTTGAACACTCATCACAAGGTTTGCAAGTCTATCTCTGTGTTCTGATGAGACCTAGACATCCTGATGGTTGCTCAGGTAAGTACATAATCTCTTTTTTTCTTTATTTAAATGTTTATTTACTTTTGAAATCATATTCTAGCTCATATTATGCTTTTTGCAGGTTAAATGGCATCCCTAGACCAGGTGGGTCTTAGATAGGGATGTTGCTCTTACTCAAACCTCAGTTCGGACCTGGTCTTGTGAGAGGGTCGTATTGATAGCTATTGATGAGGTTACCATGTACCTTAAGGAGAGGTGTTGACATCAAGTTGGGGTAGGAATGGAGGATTTTGTGGTCCCGCATCCACCCCCTCAGGTCATTGATATTGAGGGTGAGTCTGGTAGAGGAGATATAGGCATTGATGCCTCAGTCTTCTTAAATTGGGGTAGAGATTATAAAGAGTGGTGGGCCACTTAGTCTTGTGGGATTTTAGACAGCCCCATTGAACCCCAAGTGAGTTTATTTTATTTGTTTTACAAAAATTTTTGTTATATTTCATTCATTTCATTTTGTTTAAAACATTTGATGATAGTTTGACTTGTTTGATTTTATCAGGCAGCCGAGGCCCAGCCCATAGATGAACCCATGCCTCCTACTAGAAGAGGAAGGAAGAGAAAGGCTCCTGTGGCGGAGACTAATCTGGTAGGAGTGATACCTGAGGCTGTGACAGGGACCGACCTCGAGGGCAGAGTTAGTGACGAGCCTTTGCTTGACGTTGAGCCTCCCGAGGGGTGGGTACCTCGAGAGATTGTAACCCAGGTATGGCTTCATTATTTTAGAAATGTTTCTTTTAAAAACTGTGAATTTTAAGATGTTTGATAGATTTGTGTACTTATTGTAGGCTTCGAGGGAGGTGTACTCGAGTGCCCTCCACAAGCTAGTAAGGTGCTTTGCCTTGGGGGGTAAAAACACTGAGCCCATTTGACAGAGGTCTCGGTCCTGAAGGAAGGGCACAAGAAAGAGGTTGACGGGGTATCAAGATAGAAAACCATTTTTAATTTTTTTAAAAAATTTTATTTAATGACTTTGACATTGTTTTGTTTTATTTTGCAGTTGCTAAGGTAGATCCTTGTTCCTGGTGATGGAGGTGGTGGTGAGAGAAATGCTGAGATGCCCCTACTGAGGTTGAGCTTGGTGGGCCCACGGGCTTAGGAAATGACGGAACTAAGTACTCATCTCCTCCACAAGTGGCAAATGGGATGGATCATGTTGCACAGTGAATGACTATAGCTGCACCCTTAGGAGATGCTACTGTTTGCTTTGGGATGGACCATTCATGCTTTTGGAAGAAGCAAGGGGTGAGGAGAGAGAGGTTCGAGGAGAAGATGGCTGACTTAGTAGCCAATCCTTCTACAGATGATGAGGAGGGAGAGGATTAGAGAGGAAGTGATGATTTTTTATTTATTTGAGGGACATGTATATAAACTTTTGATTGGGCTGTACATGTTAGCCTAGATGACTTGAACTTGTTTGAGGGTTTCTTTTATTTTTCTTTGTTTGCTTGGAAGGATGCTTTGAACATTAGATTGGTTATGTACATTTTAGTTATTTGAGTATGTTTTATTTATCCATTTCCTTTTACTCTTTTATGATTTGGTTTACATGTGATTTCTATGCAATCTATGCCATCATTATGCATATTATGCAAAAAGGGTGAGAAGTATTCAAATGTAGATAAGAAAGTAAAACTCAGACCTAATTATTTAAAAAATAATTTGGACTAGTTTTATAAAATTGGACATGCATTCCTGGTTCTTTTTAGTTAGTCATGAAAGCAATGAATCAAAATTCCGGTAAATAATTCCTAAAGCTAGACCTCTAAGCTATTGAGTGTAACCTAATAACTATAACCTGAAAATGACTAAATATGCATGCTTATTTGAGATTCTATAAGATAGTGTGTACTAGTCGAAACACCTCCCCGAAAGAAATCAGATCATGGGATGATAACTGGCTTGGGTAACTCGGAATGGTCGCATTGACATAGCAGCAACTGCTCAGACGTTGTTCCATCCTATGTGGTGATCTAATGTGGTCCATTGGTGGGTAATGACCTAGATAGGGTAAAATGAAAGTGATATATTGGTGCAATATCATGTCCTCGGACTCATTTTGTGCAAAGTAAAAAATAACAGAGATGTTTTCATATAAGTTATTCAAATGTGAGTTTAGTCCTACTATCTAATTCAAGTTGTCTTAAAACTAAAATGAGCATGTTTTCTAACCTAAGCATGACAATTTTAAATAAGTGTTAAATATGGAGTGTTATCCTAACTAACTAATGGAGTGACCTAGGTCTAATTGAAAGCATATAGACATGTGAGAAATGTAGGCATGTGAGCAAGGTAGGCATGTATATAAACAATGGAATACATATGTGAAGATGGAATATCATCCTAACTAACTAATGGAGAGACCTAAGTCTAATCCAAAGCATATAGACATGTGAAAAATGTAGGCATGTGAGCAATAGAAGCATGTAAGCATGTGTATAAACAATGGAAAGCATATGTTTAACATAATTTAAAACAATGTACATGTAGAGATCAAACAGTCCCCAGTGGAATCGTCATTCTATGGACATCGATGTTCAGGAGGGGTTCGGGTTCCCCCCCCTCCTGTGGTCTCCGAGCCCACTCTTCTGCATGTGATGCCTATGTGTGAGAAGTCACTAACCCTTTTATAGGAAGGTTAGGCTTTTTTGGGAGTCGCCACCAACTCGGGGTTAACCGATGGAGTTGGACATCAGTTCTCATCTTCGGGAGAAGAAGAGAAGTCTAGACCTAAAGGTCTTAGGGTTTAACTCCTAATACTGGTCTATATTCCTGAGATAAAGGGTAAGTTTTTTTAATTGCATTTGGGGAAGGTGTTAGCACCCCAAATACCCGCCTTTTTAGGGCGACTTCTCTCATTCATACATGTTTTAAATTATGCTAAAGTCCATGCTTTGTTAAATGTAAAGTTATTGGTCTGGACCACCCCTGTAGTGTGATCATTACAGTTGTACCTGAGACATGGTCCCCAGTTGCCTACATACCCGATCTTGTGGTTTGGGTGTTCCCAGGGTTTTGTCAGGATCAAACTGCATGTAGTTCTAAGGGTTGTGCAAATCTTAGTAGTCAAGTATGTTTGACTATGAGAGTGATTCAGGGTAGATTCATTTTAGATTATTTGTATACTTACAGAGTACTCCGCGCTACTACAAAATGTAAACAAGTTAGCCAAATGGGGGTCGAGACTACATTGTACCAACGTGCATGGTTTTTAAGAATCTAATTGAGCTATGGCCAAGTCTTAGGGTCTTTGGGTTGCGAACCACCATGACATGACCCTAAGGTAAGGTGAGGACCATAAAAGGTTGGGAGGGGTTGAAAGGTAGTGAATGGGTAGGCTTATAAAGGTTAGTAAATTCAAGATAAAATGAAGTTTATGGATGAAACTCGGAGTCCTAGAGTGTTTTTTTTTGGGAATTAGGGTTTAGCCTAGTTGATCTTTAGATAGAGTTTGGACATCATTATTGCATTTGTGACCAGAGTATCCATTGAGAATGCCTGCCTATCTAAAGCTCTAGAGTATCTAGACTTTGACTCTATTCCATGTTGTAATGAATCCATCTGATTCTATTAATTAGCCCAAGTCAAAATTTGAGTGTTAACGGATGCACCCCTTTGGTATGTGTGGCAAAGCCATACACAACAAAGGAAAGAAGAACCTAAATTTTGACTCGGCTGAGATAATACTTTCACTTTTTTATAACTCATGGGTATTAGGTAGGTTGTTTTATAAACCTAGAATTATTTTTGGTGAGTAAAACTGAAGGGCTAAAATTGGTTTCGACCTTTTGGGTTGAGGGTTTTTGCAAACATTTTGTCTTTTTGAAATGCCATCTTAGATAGAGGACCCATTCAATCAGCCTTTTGTATGCCTTTTTGAAATGAATCATAGTTTTGTCAAATTTTGAAAATGGGTTTTAGTTAATTGAAATTTTCTTTTATCTTTTTTTGAAAAATGAGGCCTATCCATGAGTTATACTTAAGTTATTGGTTCTTTCTCTACCTAAGTGGTGTTACTATTAGCATATGTGTTGCATCGGTAGACATGTAAGTCATCGACATATGGTGCAACTAATTAAAAACATTGTAGAAAACATTATAGAAATTTGATCATGCAAAAGCTGTAAATTCATGCAAATAACATAAGGTCTACAAATTGTATGATAATCATCAAAACATTTAACATAAAAATAATCAAGCATTTAGTTGGCTAGAATTTGTTGAGTATGTTTTTTGTTTAGTTGAAATTGATTATTATGTCATGAATGAAAAAGTCTTGAGATGATATGCCAAAAAATAAAGATTTGTTAGTGATGTTAGTTGTTGGCTAAATGTCACTTTGCCTCCCTTTCGTACGTAGTAATCATGA
>JAOXJP010233967.1:0-10234 GCA_025762735.1 Platanus orientalis | reverse complement strand
TAAAACTATTAGGCATTCTAAGAAAACCATAAAACAAAGTAGATGCATTTATGGTTTTTCCACCAACTTCCACTAAGGTGGTTCAATAGGTCAACCAATGAACTAAAACCCAATTCAATGGGCAAACCATAAACCCATGGGAACCAAACCTAACCTAACATCAGTCACTCTAGATGAAAGAAAATTCGTCATTGAGTTTTACGGGTGTATTGTTTTATACATCTCCAAATGAAAATCACAAATCTAAAACTTGCAATTAATTTTGAAACCGGATTAAAATTCTCAATATAATTCAATGTATGGATGCCATTAAGCATGGAATAAACAATGCCAATCACACTAGAATCATAAGAGAAATCAATGGCAATAATTTCCCCATTTGAAATTGATAGAATGTCGACAACACCAGCAATGCAACCATTGACGCCAAGTTCTTCATAAAAAATAAGAGGTTCTCCAATCAACTAGAGTCTCCATCATGAATGTTGATAACAATGGCCACTTTATACTTACTTAGATTGTGTACTCCATATCTTCATTGTCATCATTATAGACATCATAAATTGGTGTTCCATAGTATAGATCCCAAAGATTGTTTGCTTTCATCGTAATTTATCCAACGTTTAGAAGCAGTTAGCTCTAATACCACTTGATGTAGCCAGGAAGTGGCACGTCGCATGCACTGAATGCAAGAGTGGGAAGGTGGTTTACTTTAAAGGAAAACAAAAAAAAGACTTAGCCATTATAAAGTATATGAACAACACAAACTTCAATGGTAGAATTCTTCAACACCAAAAGCTAAAAGCCCAAATATAATTTTATAAAATTTCAAGTATTTTTTTCATACATGTTATGAAACCCCTTATATAGAGAATGAGGAGCATTTCTTCCTAGAAAACCACTAACTAAAGCATTAAATGCTTTACAAAAAAAATGGTAGATCGCAATATTTTCCCAACACTAATTGCCATTGTCCCAACTTAAATATTCATCCAAAAAACTAAGCTCTTTCACAAAAAATAACTTTTTTCCTATGCCAATTATGACCACTTACATAAAACATTAATAAAGCTATTAAGCATTCCATGAAAGCATAAAAAACAATTAGATGCATTTATGGCTTTTCCACCAAATTCCACTAAGGTGGTTGCATGGGTCAACCCATGAACCAAAAGCCGATCCAATGGGCCAACCATAAACCCATGAGTACCAAGCATGGTTGGCATCAGTTGCTCCCGATAGGAGAAAATTAGTCTTCAAGTTTTACTGGTATATTGTTTATACATCTCCAAAAGCACCAATCATTGCAACACTTGCAATTAAAATTGGAACTAGATAAAAATTCTCAATAGAACTCAATGTAAGAATGATTTATAAGAGAAATAAATGGCAACAATTCCCCCTATTGGAATTGAAAGAATGTTGATAACATTGGCAATGCAACCAGTAATGCCAAGTTCTTCATAAAAAATAGGAGGTCTACTCCAATCAACAAGAGTGGCAGTCATGCATGTTGATAAAAATGGTCACTTTATACTTCAATTGTATACTCCATATCTTCATTGTTATTACTAAAGACATTAGAAATTGATGTTCCACAGTATAGATCCCAAGGATTATTTGCTTCCATCGCAATTTCTCTAATGTTTGGATAGCAATTTGCCCTAGTACCACTTGATGTAGCCTGAAAGTGGCACGACATGTGCACTTGATGCAAGAGGGGAAATATGGTTTAGTTTAAAGGAAAAACATAAAAATACTTAGATGTTTTAAAATATAGAAATGACATAAAATATCAATGATGGAATTCTTTAATGCGAAAAGTTAAAATCCCAAATATAATTTTATAAAATTTTAAGTTTTTTCTTCATGCATGATATGAAACCCCTTATAAAGAGAGAAATTCTTCCTACAAAACTAACTAACAAAAGCATTAAATGTTTTACACAAAAAAAAATAGTAAATTGTAACTATAACACCCTACACATGTTCACATATGTATTGCACATGTGTCACACAGATCGTACACACATGTTGTATATGTTTCGCACACACTTGGAACAATTTAAACGCAAATGTATTAATCAGTAAACTAACATAAATTTAAAGACACCACAGTAAAAATATAGAAATAATTAGTAAACAAATTATAAGTCATTGGAAAGGCATGGAAGTTTAGTTTCTAAGATAACAAACGACATGCGAATTGGAGTCCAAACGAAGAAGATATAGGCATTTGAGTACATGTGACACACATAAAAAGGAAAATCCAGGCCTAATCCCGATTGATCGGCCATGTTTCAGACCAAATTGAAAAGTCTCGATTTGTGACTCTTCTTCTATGGGGGGTTTCTAATTGCTTTAGGACTCTTTGTGGGCCTATAAATCAGATTGCTTTCTAGCTAATTCGATTTAAAAACCTTACAAACGAATCAAAAAACAAGATGAAGATAAAAGAAAAAGAAAAACTAGGTCTGGAAAGGGATTTTAGGATTTTCTAAAGAACATAAAGCTTAGGAACGAATGCACAAGCAAGGAGGTAAGAGCACTAGTAAACATGATTATTTTCATTCCTCAGATCTTAGATCTCTGCTACTTTATTGTTTTGAATCCGTTTGGTAAATGATTATAATTGTTTTGCTACGTTTTTTATGTTTCACAACAAGGAAATCGGTTTTGTAAGAACACTGGTAAACTTTGTTTTGTTATTTATTCTTTAGGTTCTTATAACTCTATTAATCTCATTTTTGAAAGAATTGAAATCGTTTTTGCAACAATTTTGGTTTGCTTCAAGTTCTTAAAACAATGTTTTAAAAGAGATAAATTGATTCTGTAAGAACATAAGTAATTAATGGTTTATTTTCAATTCACTAAGATCCAAGAGTGTTGTGATCTTTGTTTTGAATCTGTTTTGCATTGCTACTATATGTAGAACTATGTTTTGAAGAAAAATCAAGAGTTTTGAAAGTGAGTTTTATTCTTAATCATGAAATAGCTAATCTATGATTTGTTTTGAACTTGTTTATATTTTTAAAGGTATATTTTTTTTTTGTAAAAAAACCTTAGTTGTTTTATTTCATATTTGTGTTGTACTGGTTCTTAGTGTTCTTAAATCACATTTTTTCATAGAAAAGTGTTGATTTCTCATACTGTTATTATTGATTTCAAAAGAGTAATGTTTATGGATAGATTTGTAATGTTTTAAAAATATTATATTAGCTTATGCTTAGGTGGATCAACCAATTCCTATTATGTTTGTTTTGAATTAGTTATTGTAAAGAATTTATTTAAGTTGTTTATATGTTATGATTGAAACTATAAGAGAATGATATAAAGTCATCCTGGCAATCAAGTAGTTTAATTGATGGAACCTACCTCATCACATATATGGTGCAAACTGTTAAAACCCACTTCACCGGGATATGGTGCGACCTATTATATGAATCCTCACTATTAGCCCAATTGGTAGTAGTAACCCATCTCACTGGGTATATGATGTGAATTGTTCTGACCATTCTCATAGGGGTATAAATGGGGTAAATTGCTATATATACTGCATTTGATATCAGTTATATGTTCTGTTTTGTTTCGGCTATGATATGATATCTGTTTATTATCTGTTCTGTTCTGATTAAATTAAAAGTTTATGATTCGTATTATTTTCTGTTATGCACATGAAACTGCATTTCTATAACATTCTTAGTATTGTTGAAAAAATTATTTAAGAACTATTTTGTTCTGTATATTGTTTAGTAAATACAAAACATATAAAAACCATATGTTTTGTATTTTTAAAATTGTACTAAATCTTGATCCAATGTTTCTTATAATTTACCTGTTTTCTTATTAAGCATGTGAAGTTTACCCCACATTGATAAATAGATGATGAGAAGATCATAGAGTATCGGTTCCAACTAGAAAGGGCTAGAGACCGGATATATTTTATTTCAGTTTAGAGATATGATATTTATTTCAGTTTAGAGACATGATATTTATTTCAGTTTAATTTACTTTATATTTCAGTTTATTTGAAATGGTGTAATAAATTAGTGGATTTTAGTATTTAAATTCATTAGTTAATTTCAGTTAATGTCAAACTATATGTTATTTGGTTTAAAATGTTAGACATACAAGTCTATAAAGATACGAGTTTATGGATATTCAGTTTATGGTTTATTATGGATTATGGATTTTATTTACTGATCAGAGTTGTGAGATTGTAATGGAATGGTTAAAATTAATAGGTTATGATTGATGTATTATTCCGTTGCATATGAATGTAAAAAATAAAAGGAATATGCAAAACAATTTATAGGAGATTTATGTCATAATGAATAAAAGTGTTAATGTCGTGTGCCGAAATTCATGGCCTTATTGGTATGGGTCTTAGGGTGTGGCAACAACATTTTCCTGAAACTAATTCTCATTGTCCCAACTTAAAATATTAATTCCCAAAAAACTAAACTCTTTCCAAGAACTCTAATCCCATGTCAACTAAGACCGCTTGTATAAAACATTAATAAAACTATTAGACATTCCATGAAAGCAACAAAAAAAATTATATGCATTTATGGTTTTTCCATCAAATTCCATTAATTAAGGTGGTGGCATGGGTCAACCCATGAACCAAAACTCAATCAAACGGGCCAACTGTAAACCCATGAGAACCAAACCCAGCCAGCATGGGTCATTCTGGGTGGGAGAAAATTAGTCCTTAAGTTTAGCCGGTGTATTGTTTAGATGTCTCCAAACGAAAAGCATCAATCATTGCAACACTTGTAATTAATTTTGAAACTATATCAAAATTCTCAATAGAAAATGTAAGGATGAATCATAAGAGAATTCAATGACAATAATTTCCCCAATTGGAATTGAAAGAATGTTGATAGCGCCAACAATGCAACCATTACTACCAAGTTCTTCATAAAAAATAAGAGGTCTACTCCAATCAACAAGAGATTCCATCGATTATGTTGATAATAATGGACACTCTATACTTATTTTCATTATATATTCGATATCTTCTTCATCATCACTATAGACCTCATAAATTGGTGTTCCATAGTATAGATCCCAAAGATTATTTGCTTCAATTGTGATTTCTCCAATGGTTGGATAGCAACTAGCTCTGATACCACTTGATATGGCCTAAGAGTGGCATGACACGTGAACTTGTTGTGGGAGTAGGAATGTGGTTTACTTTAAAGGAAAAACACAAAAGACCAAGTTTTTTTAATATATAAAAAGGACATAAAGATTCAATGGTGGAATTCTTAAACACCAAAAGCTAAAAGCCCAAATATAACTTAATTTCAAGTTTTTTCTTCATACATGATATGAAACCCCTTATATAGAGAATGAGGAACAAGTCTTCCTACAAAACCCACTAACTCTATACAAAAAATGGAAAAATTGCAACATTTTCCCAAGACAAACTCCCATTGTCCCAACTAAAAACATTTATCCCAAAAACTAACAACTCTTTCCCATAAAGGAACTCTTTTCCCATGCCAACTAAGACCACTTACATAAAACATAAATAAAACTATTAGGCATTCTATGAAAGCAATAAAAATCTTGATGCATTTATGGTTTTTTCACCAAATTCCACTAAGGTGGTTGCATGAGTCAACCCATGAACCAAAACCTAGTATAATGGGCCAACCATAAACCCATGAGAACCAAACTTGGCCTGTAATAGAATTAGAAGGACCTTTCCGGTGATCAGATGAGAACTTGAGGCAGTTTAAGTTAGAGAAAATATTTATCATTTTCAATGTTTTATTGCAATACTTTATCTCTATATGCATTCATCCTCACACTTGCTTCTGTTACTAGATTCATAGTTGAACTCACCCAAATCATGTTCAGGTGGCTATTACTGTGATAACAGAATGTGGCTTGAAGAAATAACTCAGAACCTTATCCCCTCTCATATGGCCATATCTATTTGAGAAACTGGTCTTCCATTTCATGGAATTTTATGTAGTTGTTACAGGTAGAAATCAACTTTGTCCTGGGTCCTCTTTCCTGATCCTCATAGATGATCCCTTTCATTTCATGAAAAAACTTTTAATTCACTTTCTGCTTTTTAGCTTTCTAGCATGATCGAGGGCTCTTCTACTTGCACTTATGTTAATTCTCCCTTGACAGGCGCCGACCCTTTGTTATATTCATCATCGTATTATATTCTGCCAAAAGAAATCTGATTAAGAGAACATGAACTTACAGAAACTAGATTGGTAAATATCTATTACAAATGCCACATGTTACAGAGGCTAACGCAGTAAAAAAACTGACAATATTCCCAGCTGTTAACTCTAAGAAAACACCCACCAAGTACCAATGCATAGGATGTAAACTAATGCCATAAAACACACATAGTTGGAAGATGAAGGCTTGACAAGATCATATATCTACTTCAATGGATCGTCCCCTACTTTTTCAGACAATAATGCTTTGTACTCGTTCCTCAGCCTGATATACTCTTCACTCAAGGTTCTGAAAGCCTTCCTTTTTTCCTCTGAAACTTCCTGCTTTCTCTTCTCTAAACGAAGTTTCATGGATTCAATTTCATTCTTGAGCTCTCGAATCCTCGATGACTTTTCATTGTGCCATATCTGTAGTGTTTCCAACTCAGACACCTTTTTGAATGATTTCCCTAACAAAAAAATGTAGTATTTTCAGATGTCGCAAACAGAAACTCAATAAGACAATGAATGATGATCAAGTGTGAGGGTACCTAGCTAGGTAGCTGAGCTGAAAGGACTTGATCAGAGAAACCCTAGTTGAGATTATGGTAGATATACTAGCTAGTGTACTTGCTTGTAAGTGATTTCATTATTAGCATGTACAATGAAGGGGTAATTAACTAGACTGTTCAAAATCAAAATACTGGGTATATAAGCCTACCATTTGCGATCAAGCTTGAAGATCATGAAGCTTAAAGGTCATAAACGATATGCTTCTATGTATCAACAAACCATTAAACCAAAAAGCAAAAGGAGAGAGAGAGAGAGAGAGAGAGAGAGAGAGAGAGAGAGAGAGATACCTGGAGTATTGTTTGAGCTGTTACCCTCCATGTTATTTTCCAAGTTACAGAAAGCCTCGTGAGTCCTGAACGAAGCGGATAAGAAGTCTTGAATTAAGCAATTAACCGTCTCTCCTAAAACCCTAAGGTTGCATGAAAGGTTAGAATTAATGTACTTAATATTTTTCAATCCTCCCCCTTGGGAGGGACACTCCTAGACAATAAATGCGGTGGAGCTAAGTGCGAGTCTACTGAACGTGCATACATGTGAACAAAGAGCCCGGGAGAATAATTGCATCGACAGTGGGTCATGACCTAAAACATGCTTTAATACCATCTTGAATACACTAAAAATTAGGTGAGAATGAATCTTGTGAGAACTGTGAAAACGGCATCAGGGTACGGACACATCAGTGCCAAAAAGTGATAAGTCCCCTCAAAAAGTGCAAATCACTTTTCGGTACTGATGTATCAGCCCCTCTGGTACCGTTTTCACGGTTCTCACAAGATTCGTTCTCACATAATCCAAGCCCTCTTGAATAAAGCAATTAACTAGAAGTTCAGTAGTTTTAAACAGCTACAAAGGTTGTCTTGGAGAGCTGATCCTCTTCATTGCAGTGCGCAGAGATGCCACTGTGGACCCAACCATTTTTCTTTTTTCGTTTATGTAGTGCTGTACGTGCTATGTCGAATAGGATCCCAACTCACTGTTTTGTGGGTGTGAAGAAACCATTTTGTCCTTTACCTCATACAACACCGGGACCACTGATGTGGATTGCTTGGACTGTTCCATGGGTAGCCATCATACAACAAGGTCAGAGCTCAAAATACTTAATCATCTCACCATGATTTCAGTACATTTTTACACCAAATCATACAGACAGCTGGTTTATCACTGTTACACTGGTGGACTATCTTTTGGATGGGCCACAATTGAAGAGCTAGAGTTGAACCTTTTTTGACTGATAGCTACCACTCCAGGAACCAACCCATTACAGTGGACTTTGTTGTACAAGGTGTTATAAGTATGTTCCCAACAATAATTGGCTTGGCCACGAGTGGATGACCCGCTTGACTCCAATTTTACAAGACCCGGCCGGCCTGGAGACTGACCAGGCTAGTGGAGTCCAAGTTGGTTGGACTGTTGGGTCGACCCACTTAACCACATGACATTAGCTGTTGAGTTGTTGGGTTTAGCAGTTTCACTAGCGGTGAACCAGTGTAGTTAATGCCATGGTTTAGGAACTCACTGGTTACCCGGAAAACTTGGCTTCAGTTATTTGACTTGGCTGAATTTCTTGTGTCTCGGATGACATCAGCAAACTATTCATCCGAGTTAAAGCCAAGTTTTCCGAGTAACTCGGATGAGTTTTCTAGGAACTCCGTCATGTCAAAACCATTTTAACAAGAAACCATATAGATATAATAGAAAAACTATCATTCCCAAAATTTTCCTACTAAACTCTTTTTTCAAAGTATTAATAAATTTTTATACTGACCTGCTAGTAACTCTAGGGACTGGTTACCCATAACTCGGATCAGCATACTTCAGAGTCACCAGACCGATCCGCGTTTCCCTGCATATTTCTGTCTGATTTCAGACGAACCAACTGATGAATCAGTTCTCTGGTTCCAATCTGATCCGAGTTTAATATATTGCTTGATTCAAGTGGAAGAGGCAGACCCGGTCCAACTTGGGTCCAAGCAAATGACTAATGGGTGATGTCTTCTGTTTGCATCAGAAGATAAACTAGGGTAGAAATGGGTGGGGCTTTGGTTCCCCAGAACTCGAACTCAAACTTAAAGGTTGGACTCAGGTCATCTCCTCTAGTGATCTAAAATGCACATACGTAGTAGGGATAGAAACGGTTCAGGTTGAGTATGGGTTTTAGTAAACCCTAACCGGACAGCTAACTAAATGCACCTAATGATACTTAAGAATGGTAAAGTGATAATATCAACGGCATAGAAGAGAAGATAAAACGCATCATTAACTTAGAGAAGACTGAAGAACGAGACAGGTACCTTAAGGCTTCCAAGGTTCCACCTCTTTCTCTATTTTCTGGTCACTTCCCTCGCTGCCTTTCCACACTTATGTTTCTGCAACCATTAGCCAGCAGTGGTGAACTTATAAGGCATTTGATAGGGTATGGCGCGTGAACCCATTGAATAAAAAACGAATCTTGATCTGTGCATCTTCCATTCATGGTAACCAAATCACCATTGTACATTTCCGTACAAAGATTTGACTTGCCATGAACGTGAAAGTCTCTCTCTCTCTCTCTCTCTCTCTCTCTCTCTCTCCTCGTCATTTAATATAGTAAACTTTGAATGAGAGAGAGAGAGGTTTTGATCTCCTACACCCAATTTTTTGTCCCCTTGTGTCCCCACATCATAGGCTAACATGGTGTTTCTTTTTAAAGGACTGAGGTACCATCTTAGCTGAAAAACAATTGTTGTCTAGAGAGGGAGGCGAAACATTTTTAAGGTGACATTAAAGCCTGAAAAACAATTGTTGTCTAGAAAGGGAGGCAAAACCTTTTTAAGGTGACATTAAGGACCTTAAGGGCCCATGGATCTTGCCATATGTGGGACCCCGACTTATGCCGTAGAGTATACTGGGGTAACACTCATGGAGTTCCCCTACACATGCTAGATTATGGGTCATGCATCCTAACAATTCCCCCCCCCACCACATGGGATAGCTCGAACACCAAACATTGGCTTTGATACCATTTGAAAGGATCGAAGTTTGTCATCTTAGTTGAACAACAATTATTGTTGAAAAAGGGAAGTGAAACCCTTTCAAGGTTTTTGGATTCGTGGCAGTCACTCCACTATTGGCACTAGGGTCTAGGGATGCAAAATGGGTCGAATTCGATGCGGATAGTAGTGCATCCGAATTCGGCTCATTTATTTTCCATATATATCCAAATTCGATTATTATCTATGTAGATTTTTGAAAAGCATGTTCGAATTCGTATTTGTTAAGTTTATTGGATATCGGACAATAATCGAATATATCCAATTATCATAAACGGATATCAGATATTCAGTTAACAGATATCCGGATGTTAAAAAATTTATATGATAGAGTTAGGGTTTAGTGTAGACCGTTGGATTTATTTTAATCTAATGGTTTACACTCATTTTCTATATATATTTATATATATTAAAACATATTATATATATATATATATATAT
>JAOXJP010233966.1:0-10235 GCA_025762735.1 Platanus orientalis | reverse complement strand
AGGAGGGCATCCAGCTCTTTCTTCGACTCTGCAAACCTCTCCCTGTCAAAGGCATCCACCAGGTACACCACTGCATCAACCTGCACCAGAAAGATCACATATTATATATTTATCCAAGGCATATTAACCAAATAGAATAGCAAATAAATGAGGTAACAATAAGAAAACAACCAATAGATGATATACAAGTAGTCAAGAAGTGGATGTAGAGAGAAAACCCACAAAAAGGAAAGAGTTCCTCACCAGGAAAATATAAGACTACAAACTACTGTTTTTAGTACTGGTTTGGAGTTTAACCACAAAGGTTATAAATGAACAATTCTTTACTGAATTTATTAGACCAAAAATTTTCAGTTTTTTATATACCCAACTAAATCTATATTGACTAAGAGCTGAGTGTTGACAGCAGTACCTAAAGTCTTTTGAATAGGTGTATATAATATATAGAACTTGGCAACAATTGATTATAGTTCAAGTTCAAAAATGCATAGAGATCAATAGCAAAAAAATTTAATCATTCAAAAAAATACCAAAATAGAATGTATATTAGTGACATTTAATATCCTCAATGGCCACCAGATTTTGTGCTTTTGTAAGCAACAATATTGTTTCCAGCAAGCTATAGAATAAGGAAATATCAAAGAACATCATTGCAAAACACTGTGCATATATCTACTGTGTACCAGATGATACCAAAGCAAAATAATATCCCTAACTGTAGTTGGTCAGATATATAGTAAACAGTTCCATTGATCACAGTGAAACTGTATTAAAACAGCATATCATAAGGTTTATCATGTGGTATGTATGCAGATAACCAATGCATCACACAATCAGCAGTTGTGTGATAATGTTGTTTATACCAATGATGGTAATATGTTTTCAGCAAGCAATTTGATACAATCAACTGAAGTATATAAGTAGTTACACAGCACAAAGAATTTCAATCGTTCATCATTAGGTTTCACAATGGAAAGTGACAGTTCCAAGGACATTCAAACCAATAACAAGGTAAACTATAATTTAATGACATCATCTCAGATTTTAAGTAGAGTGACAACAGTTTATGCTAAAGGAAAATCAGCACTAACTGATCGCAAACAATAGTGTGTGATACTTCACATCAGCATTTTCATTCGGTTAATGATGCCCCTCTTCTCAAACTTACAATGTAATGAAAGATCTAATGGTGGCAATAACTATGTTTATAATTTAAAGAAAAATAAGAAATTAAATATTGTACCATTATTTTAAATCTTTGAAAACCTCTTTAGATCTCTTTAGGTCCAATGCATACAATGTTCCCTTTAGATTTAAAATCAATTAAAAAACAAAAATTGAAATAGGAACCGATGAGAACAGTATACACTGATACCAGTGTCTTTTGAACTTAGAATAGATGTTTTAGGTATACAAGCCAAGGTATACTGAAGCTTGGTGGAATATTTCATTTGAACCATTACTTACTAGTGTAAACAACTAAACATGTTACCCCCATCGAGGACTCACAGTTGTTGCCATTCTGAAGCGATTTAAAACATTCCAACATTGTGTCATTCCTGGTTTTCACAAACACTTTAGAAAACCTCTCTAAGTTCTCATAAGAACTGGCCCCACTTCCACACTCATATAAATAAATTCATAAGAGCAAACCACAAAAAACCACATCACCATTAAGGCTATGAATTTATTAAGAATACAAGACTCGTCATCATCTCTATTGCAATTTATGCATTTTTTTACACCATAGGGAGGGACACTGAGCTTAAAGCTCTTGAAATAGTACACTTCGAGTCATTCTACAACTTAATTATCCAGCTGAACCTAGTTCATGGGATCTTCAATCACATAAATTAGGTCACCATCGCAGATAATTCACGATTGAGCTATCAATCCATCCCCCTTGATGTATCATTCTCTAACTACCTAGTATATGACTTTTCCAAAGAATCAACCAAGTTTCCATATTGACTTTACAAAGTTTAGTGAGATTACACCGTTGTTCAATAGTATCCGTACTACACAGTGTCTTAAAAGTGTATATGACTGTTTTTCCCATTATATATATTATTTTTAGCTTTAGTAATAGTTGTTTGGCTATCACAAATATAGACACTGATTGGATTGGCCTAGTAGGTTACTTAATCACTCAGCTTCTGCCTTTTCAAGGCAACATGATGTGATAAGAGGTTTCCAAGATGCTGGGTCAACTGCTACAAGGCCAACATGTTCGTGTGAAGCGCTTTCCATTGCTTTATCCAAGATTCGATAGATTCAGCATCCATTTTTGAATGGGCTTCACATGTCTGCTTGGTAGACTTTCAAAAAATAGCACCACCATTATATAAATACATATCCACTCATGGATTTGGTATCTAAAGTATTAGAAACCCAATTTGATGAGCATCACAATATCCTTCTAGTATTATGGGTGCATCACTATAATACAAAATATAATCAGTTGAACCCTCTGTATATTTAAACAATTTGATTAGTGTAGACCAATGGGTCTTATCAGAGATGTGGGTTTCAATCTACCCACTGCACATGCTATATTTCAATTAGGTACAAGTTGACAAATATGTCAAACCTCCTATTTCCCTAAAATTCTCAATTTAAGCTACTATCATACCTACCTTTTTCTTCATGTGCATGCTAGAGTCGTATGCCCTGGACACCAGATTACTAACATAGTGTTCAACATTTCTCAACACTTTTATCTATTTAGTGGAACTAGTTCTACATTAGACAACTAGGATCCTTGGAAATTTGATCCCAAAGATCCTACATACATCTCCTAAATCTTTTGTCTCAAATTGAGATGAAAGAAATTTCTTTGTATTTTGACACTCCTAAGTACAACAAGAAGATAAAACTCAACAAATGCATCCAAGAAACACCTTTCAAGGGGATTCGGAATTGGAGTGCCAAAAAAGCATTACACAAATTGCATTAGAAGAAAAAACTAACTTATTCATTAAGAAAAAAAAAAAGAAGAAGTAAACACCGACAATCATGTGGTTTACACACACACATGTAAATAGGTAAAATATAAAAGTAAAGACAGTATCATGCATATGTGATACTGTGATTGGCTTTTCAACAGCTAGGTTACAGACCATCATATGAGAAATCAGAGTCTGGTCAAAATAGAAGACAAGAAGGTAAAAGAAGTTGCCAAAATTTAAAAATAAAAAATAAATAACATAACCTCCCAATATATAAGGAAATGCCACCAAAACCATGAACAGAAAATAGCTAGCAATGAAAGCTTTCACACTAAACATCTTGATGTTGTTAGATGAAGGATACAATGAAAGAATCTTATGATATTTCAACAAAAAAACAGGGTCAAGACTCTAGTCAGCATAGGGATACAAGGTTTCAGCATTCAATATTGAAGTTGTGGATGAAGACAGAAAACACAAAGTCAAGAATAAAAATAAATCAAATATGCCAAATAAACAGTAGCCAACTCTGTTTAAACAAATAGCAATCACATTTGTGGAACCAAATAGGAATCCTATGCAGGGACAGAGCAATATGATCATAAGTAAATATTAACTATGTAAAAGAAGATTGACCCTTTTATGTCATACTTGTGTTGCAAGCTCAGTACTCATTTAGAAAACTTATTTGGTAGCTAACTATATAACTAAGTGAGATCTTCAAACTGACCCAATAGTGAACAAATTCAGGAAGTGATATCTTGCTCGAAAAAAAAAAAAAAATCTCATCAGTTCAAGGCTCACTTCCTATCCCCCTTTGTGTATGATAAAGTAGTTATGGTACTACAAAGCTATAACAACAACACGCAAATGAAGTATCTTATATTCAATAACATCATGTAATAAGCAACAAGATGACTTAATGATCAAAATTTGCTTGACCACATAATTTTAGATATTTGATACATAAGTTGTTCATAAATCAATGTTAGCTATTGAAAGAACAAAAGAAAAAAAAAAGGTCGGATGATTAAAGCATTCAAGTGGCCAAAATGTTAAACCAGAAAATCTTCCGGATAGGACTATTTCATAGAAAATTCAGATTGACGAGTGGGCATCAGTGCTATTCCATATAAACCATTAGAACCATAACTCTGATTAGACTTGAAATATTAAAACCAGTACTCATATACTATACATGCAACCCTAGATTATAAACCCTCATCATAAATTTAAATCCATCCATAAGTGATAATGAATCATCTTTTTTCATTGAATTTAATTACCTTATTTTTCCATAATATCGAATTAAAACTCAAAAATAGTCTTTTTTTTTTCTTCCTGTAAACAATTCACTTAACCAAATTTGTCATCCCGTAAACTCAATCCTTCTTTGCAGTATTCGAATTACTAACTAAGAAACCCCATTTATTAAAAATAAATAAATAATATAAAAATAACTTGATCTTTGCAACCCAGGCATACCTTAGCATAGTAATCCTTCCAGACTCTCCGAGCGATCTGATGTCCTCCCAAATCGAAGGCCTTGAACTTGATTTTCCCAATACTTAGTTCCTCTGATGTTGGATGCTGTGTCGGCTGATGCTGAACTAATCTCTACAAACGATCCAACAAGAACATCAAATTAAAAAAGGAATAAAATCAAATAAAAATATCATGTTAAAAAAAATCAAGAAAATTAACAAAAATAAATAAAAGAGAGAGAGAAAATCAAAAGAGCGAATAAAACAAACCTCATCTTTTAACATAAAAAGCAACGTCGTCTTTCCAGCATTATCAAGCCCTAGAAATAAGATCTTGGCCTCTTTCTGCCAAAGACCGAGAGATGCGAGAACGCCATAGAACCAATCAAGAAGAAACATAATTTTTTACGAGAATCAAATTCCGATTCGAACAAATCACTCACGCTCCGCCGAAAGCTACCAGTACCAGAATCTGGTCGGAAAAACAACCAGATCAACAGATCGAAAACCTCCAAAGCACAAATTTCCGTAAAATCAGAGAAATTCCAGCGTCGGATTGGATAGAGAGAAATGGACAACGCGTAAAACCCTATAAATAGCGGCACAAGAGAAAGATCGATCGAGAGAGGACTTTGAAAGGTCGAAGGAAAAAACAAAAAAATAGCTCAGAGTTTATCGTCCAGGTGGAAGTCGATGATTATTTGTGGGTTCATCGTCATCGAAAGTATTCTAGCCGTCAATTTAGAAACAACGGCGAGGATTTCCTGTTTTTGTGACACATCAGTATGGAAAAGTGATTCACACTTTTTAGTGGTACTTATCACTTTTTGACGATGGTGTGTCCATATAAGCGGACCTTAGGTTCTAATTAAACAAGAGGATTGTGTCTGGTTCCCTTGTACGCTAAGCACTTATGTGCGCACCCCAAGTGGAGGTTAGCATACAAGGGGACACAAACACAATCCTCTAGAGGGTGGATTGTATCTGTTCCCCTTAACTCACGTTCCTCTCTGCCCCATTTTAGGGGTGGGTACATTAGCACTGACAAGTGATTTTCACCCTTAGGGGTGGGAGAGACATTTTACTTGTCGGCACTGACTCACTGACTCCCGCTCCTCTCTACTCCATGTTACGGATAGGCACATCAGTACTGACAAATGACTTCCACCTTTTGGGCGAGTGTATTTCACTTGTCGGCACTGATGTACTAGTCCCCTGACATGAGGCAGGGAAGAAAATTAGATAAGAAGAGCGGATGCAATCCACTTTGGCTTAATTAGCACCGCCTATATATGGAGACAAACACATGATGTCAAAAAAGTGTAAATACTTTTGGAGTGATTTTTAGTTTTTGACACCATGTATCCAATCCTGCATGTGGATAGATCTTAGGTGTTTGTTAAGGAGGGACACACCAAATCTGTGAGGCTCATTTTGGTATTAACTCTTTCATTGGGAATTGAGAATGATTGTCTGTTTTGAGACAGACGTCTATTATTTTTACAATTTCAATTTTCAACCTTGTACTCCCAACCTTGTGTGTGGGTACACAATGGATCAGACAAATTTGGAGACAACATTTCCTATTCATGACAAGACAAAAAATCATCAATATTCATTTCGCATTAGAAGATTCCATTGAAACACTAAAAGACGAGTTGGCTGTGATATAAAAGCAATTCGAAAACCCTAAAAATATGATATCTTGCTGCCATAGCTTTCATTGGATGTGCCGCAACCCTCACTGGACTGGAGAAGAACAATTCATTCAACAATATCATGCATCTTATTACGAGATTTGTCTATCAGAACAATTCCAAACTCTAGAAATGTGACATCTTGCCACGATAGCTGTCAATGCATGTGCCACAGTGGGTGAATTGTAGGATTGTATCCCCTTCTCTTAACTCACGCTCCTCTTAATTCACGACTCCTCTCTACCCCATGTCAAGGAGGAATATCACCTGCGTTGACCCTCTTTGTGCGACGTCTCAGAGGGGAAGTATCATTTCACTTTTTGGGGGTGATGTGACAGCTCCAAAAAGTGAAATGATACCCACGATGTGTCTTGTCTCACTTCTCACAAAGAGGGTCGTTGCAGGTGATGTGAACCCGTGTGGGCACATCAGCACTGACAAGTAATTTTCACTTTTTTGAAGGGTGCATTTCACTTGTCGGCACTGATGTGTCCACCCCCTGACATGCGACAATGAGGAGCATTAGATAAGAGGAGCGGATACACTCCACCACATTTGCCACAACCTTGTGCACGTGAGACACCTATCTACCGTCCCAGATGTGATGGTAGAAGATTCATTGTGGTGACGGTTATTTCAAGACCTATATGTTTTCCTCTTGCTGAACTCTGAAGATTAGGCATATAATAAGGGTAATATAATATGCCTTTACGTGATTCCCCTTCACGTGTTTTTTAATTTGTTGCCTTTTTTGAGCACATACATTTTAAATTAAACACTTTTTAGACAATTTTAACCTTACGCTAACACATGGCAGCCCATAGTATGATCATGCATTGGTTATTTGAATTGAGCTGGCAAAACTCAACTACCCCTTCTCTCAGAAAGGAAATCATCTACAGTTGAAATCCCCCTATATACAGTTCAAACGGTCATATGACAGCCCCAAATATTTGTGTGATTTGACTGAAGTTTGAAATTCAAATCTTGAGGTGTTAAATCGCCTCATGTTTGTGGCTTGGACAGGTCTGTTTGAACTATTGATGGATTTCAAACTAGAGGATTCCCTCTCTTACTCTCAGGGCAGTTTGTTATTGGCTTTTTTCTTCTTTTTTGGTCTTGTTTTTCTCCTCAAGTGAACATGTGCATCTCATTGCCTCAAGTCCAAATAGGAAAAAGGTTTTGGGTGAGCAATGTATATTTCTTTGATAAATATGATTTAAGAGTTAATTTAATAAAAAAAAAAGAAAATTGAACCATCTAAAAATATTTGGTCTCACCTTAATGTGCAAAATTATTAATATCCCCACTATAGACATTAATGTTTTGTTATGAAAATTTTCTTGACCCTTATGATCGCACCACAAATTAACACATGATATGTTTTTGAATTTGGTACCTCTTTTTGAGTGGGGAAGGATATGCTACACCCATAACAATAGGGAAAAGATCCTACGTAACAGCTAATACCCCAGCTAACGTGGGACAGCCAGACTGCATGACACCTACATCAAAAAATGTGAATCCGGATTTGTTGAAATTCAAATTTCAGCAAGTTGCTGAAAGAACTAATTAAATCATGCCATGTGTATAACTGAATACAAAAACAGTAGGTTTCCTTAACTAATCCAATAACCTCTCATAAGGCAAGTTTCTAAAAGTACTTATTTTATACTCATGGCATGATTTAATTGAGTATTTCAACGTTTTGCTGAAATTCGAATTTTAGCAAATCCGAACTCAAAAAGTGCCTAAACTTGGAAAGATGCACAAAGATTTTTTTAAGGGCTGGGGTTAGGAATGAGATCGTCCGTAGGCTGGCCTACAGGCCGGCCCTGCAGGCTGTGGCCCATCAACGACATGCGCCCCCCCTCCCCCTTTTTATAGCGAAACCACTCATTCCCTTTTTATGTCTGCCCCTTGGTCCGTGGACCCAACACATCAGCGCTGAAAAATGCTAAGTGCACCTCAGAGAGTGTAAATCACTTTTTGACACTGATGTCTTCACCCCTTGGTTCGTGTGCATGATTTGCACACAGATTCCCTACACACAAAATCCGGGCTCGGTTATTTTGTATTGGGTTCACAAGTCGTGTCAAATATTAGAGGTGCGCTTATTACTTTTCAGCGCTGAAGTGTTCGCCCCTTGGTTCATATGCACGATTTGCACATGAATTTTGTGCACACAAAATCCGTTGTGCACACCCACGAGCCCAGATTACGTGTGTGCAAATCGTGCACACAGACCAAGGGGTGGACACATCAGTGCTGAAAAGTGATTTACACTTTATCACTTTTCAGCACTGATGAGTTTGACCCTTGGTCTGTGTGCACGATTTGCACATGGATTTTGTGTACACGAAATCCGATGTAAAAATAACCGGGTCAGTATTGACTATAAATGGGTTTTGGGTCAAAATGGCTTAACCCATTTTGACACGACACAAACCCAACTCGTCAACACAAATTGCCATCAGTTGGGAGGGAGGGTTACTATGGTTGTATCATAATACTCCCCCACCCGCTGCCCTAACCCAACCCATTTTATCAATAATGTCAAAGTGGGTCAAGCTGCTTTGACCCAAAACCCACTTACAATCAACCCTAACCCGCTTACTTCGTGTTGGGTTTGTGTCTGGTTTATGGGTTATGTGGTAATTCATGTTGGTGGGCCAAATTTGTGTCATCTCAACCCAACCCAAACCCGGTCCATTTATTAATCGTGTCAAAGAGAGTTGACCCACTTTGACCCAAAAACCGTTTACAATCAACCCTAACCTTGTTATTTCATGTTGGGTTCATGTCAGATTCATGGGCTGTGTTAAACAATACACCTTTACGTATGAAAAAAAAAAAAAAAGGGAAGGGTGGTTTTGCACAACAAAAAAAAAGGTGGGGGGCTGGGCTTTTTTGTTTTAAAACAAGGGAGAGGTGATTTTGCAAATTAAAAGGGGCTGAGTGGAAAGCCACATGTCACCTATAGGACGGGCTGATATCATTTACACCACCCCCCTTGTGAGCTACTCAATGGCCACACAAAGGGGGATTAACTCAGTTTTTAAGATGTCACATCACTTCCAAAAAGTGAATTGATTCCCCCCCCCCTTTGTGGCCATTGAGTGGTTCACAAAGGGGGTGGCGTAGAGGATTTCAGGCCAGATAGGACACAGCTTACAAGGCCGGCCTATAGACCAGCCTACAGACGATCTCAATTGCGGCCTGATATTCTTTGCGATGCCGCCCTCTGCAATGCACGAGGTCCAAGGCAGAGGGGGGAATCAATTCACTTTTGGAGTTGACACTTCACCCCAAAAAGTGAATTGATTCCCCCCCCCCCTTGTCTCAGCTCCCAAGCATCGTGGAGGGGGGCGGCGCAGAGGATATCGCCCCCATTACATATGTATGAGCTTAAGGATCGAGTACAAGTAGTCATTTGTGTTGCAAATTTATTTAGATTAGCACTTTTATTTTTGTCATACCAAATGTATAGCGTTTACAAGACAAGTAAGCAATTTTTAAATAAGAAGCTGTTACCATCAACCGACCCTTTATTTATAAATAAATATTTATTATTTAAGTAATTAGCATTGCCAGACAAGGTCTTGGCCTCTAATGTTTCTCCTAGTGAGTACAGACTTCCTAGAACCTTGGGATTCATAGCAATGGGACCTTTAGGATCACATTTTCCGTACTTTTCACTGTTATACTTATCATAAAGGGAAAAGGTTTTGTAAGTTGGAAGTAGATTGCTTGTACAGATTAATTCGGGTCATGTTTGGCAGCCACCTGTAATGTAATCATTTCATTTCAAATTTTCAAGGCATTCGTAGCAACAGGGTGTGGTTCAAAATGAATTCATTCAGATTTATACTTGATAACATATATCATTTCATTTTATCAAAACCTAAGATGACTTCATTTCTAGTTTTACTTAGGGCGCATTTGGCAGCTACCTGTAATGTAATAATTTCATTTGAGTTTCCCAAGGCTTTTGTAGCCACAATGGATGGTTTGTAATGAAATCATTAAGATTTGCACCGATTTGTGCTTGATAACATTAGTCATTTCATTTTACAGAAAAACCTAAGATGACTTCATTTCTAATT